>CM060376.1:15464981-15714981 GCA_030545235.1 Helianthus tuberosus | reverse complement strand
TATTAATTATAGAGGTTTTATTTGTAATCAATACTAACCCTTGATTTAAACTATCAATGGCTCTAATATGTTCTTACGATTCTTATAGTTAGCATTGTTTGTATAGGATCTCAACTCTACAAATAAAATGCAATTATCTTGTTTATTACCAATAGTTCTTATAGTTAGCATTGTTTGTATAGGATCTCAACTCTACAAATAAAATGCAATTATCTTGTTTATTACCAATAGAAAACAAGACACCATTAAATCTTGTAATAAACAAAATTTAATTGCATTTAAATGGTTCTAATAGGCCATATGAAATTGACATATTACTTCGTGACAATAGTTGAAACCGACGAGAAGTGGTGTCCCACGAGCAGTTGGAACGCGAATCTGAATAGTGGTAACCGACCTTCAGCAACAACAACAACCAAGCCCCATCAGTGGATAATTCATTTAGACCGTGGGGTATGGTGGGGCGTGGGTTGGGGGCATAGTGCGACACGTGGAGTATGGGGCACCCAAGACCAAAAGCCAATTTCAAAGGGGTATGGTGGGGCGTGGCTGGGGTGGCGTGGAAAAAAGGCCAATTTCAAAGGGCTAGTGGTATTGGCCAATGAGGTTCCGTCATGTCATGTGGGTAGCCCCGCCCAACACCCGGGCAGAAACCCCCCGCCCAAGGGGCTACGCCGAAACCCAAGCCCACCCGGGGTGGTGACTTGGGCGTTTGTACCCAACCCACGCTCCAACCTCCGCCCTATACCCCATAGTCTTAGGGCAGCAGCAACCTGAGCAGTCGCAACTGCTCCCTTAGTGGGGGAATCACAAATGTGACACCCCGTTGAAACGTTCTCACTTACACTAGCTTGTCAGTGGCTGCCTCAACTTTCGGGACGAAAGTTCTTAAAACTTGGGGATAATGTGACACTTCGGGTTTTCCCGAGCAACCTCATTGTTAGCCTTATGTGTACATATACTATTAAATGAAGATTTGCGAATCACCTTGAAGTATTATGTGATGCTTGTATTAAACTATGTGTATGTTATATATATATATATATGTACGTATATGTGAACCGAGACCACGAACCCGACTCGAGACCACTCGGTCTCGAGTGAACGACTGGGTCGGATGGGCCGCAACTCCCCTTAGCCCACCCGGAAAACCTTTAGGGTGCACCTTTTGTTATACTAAACCTAAAACCCTCACACTTTCTCCTCTACACTCTCTCTCACTTCATCTTCACTCTCTCTCTCTCTCTCTCTCTCTCTCTCTCTTTAGCAAACCTTAAACCCTAACAATCAAGCATCATCTCCACTCTCCTTTCTCTCTCGGATCAAAACCGGTGATAACAAGGACTCTCGGTTCAAGCTTAGGATCTTATTTGGAAGCTTGTTCATCATATTCTCACACCTTGAAATCTAACCGGTTAGTAGTTCCTTGCAATGAAGAGATGAAAATGTTATGTATGTTTGCTTGTTAAAATTATATGCATGATGAATATGCCTTTTCTTGCATAGTTGATATTATGAATGTTGTTTAAGTAAAGTGCATGTTGATCTATTGGTTGCTTGATTAAAATGGTTTTTGATAGTTAGTATATGTGATTCTTGACCATGAAATGAATAAGTGTGTAAGATGAAACGTGTGGAATAAATGATGGTAATTGTTTGGCTGAAAATGCTTTTAGGATTGCAAGTATAAGATCTAGGATGACATGTTTCGGGTCGATTTTGAAGGATTATGCATGATGGGTAGTTTGTATATATGATGAACAACATGAACATGAGTTTGAATGTGTTTTGAATATTTGAAAATGTTGTGTTTGATCCATATTGAAATAGAATTAGACAATAAAACATGTTTATGCATTTTGGTTAGATAGTACATATTATCATGAAAACAGAATTCTATTGGATAGTACTATTAGACAAGTTCTAGAAGGTGCTCGGTCATCAGGTGTGCGAGTCGAGACCTCCTGTCTCGGCTCGAGACCAGCAACTTACAACTCGAGACCGAGTGATTGCGACTCGGGACCATACGTGACAACTCGAGACCAGACAAAGCAGACATCAGGAACTTGAAATCAGCAAAGTCTCGACTCGAGATCTCATGATCCCGACTCGAGACTGGACTCGAGACCTCCGAGATTGCGACTCGTACCGGCATTACTCGAGATCTCATGGTTGCGACTCGAGACCGCACGTTCTCGAGTCGAGACCACCTTGTCTCGAATGGGCTGCTTGTCACCGTTATTGGGCCAAACATGTGTGGACTGTGCATACCGTTCTATTTGGATTCTGTGATGCTGTTAACCGTTAGTATGATCGGATAGGCCCAATAACACTTATGATTTGTATGATAGGTGTTGACGTGTACTGTTTAACTGCTACGTATTAGAATAGGCTTGATAACTTGTTGGACAATCATATGCTATGCATTCAATGTGTTAGCTATGTGTAGATATACGTGATTACTTGTATCCGAGCCTGACCTATACTGGTGACCATTTAGGGCGTGGTGACCAGCATACTTAACCAAGTAAACTAACCTACCGAGCAACCCAAGGTGAGTTCACAACTATTAAAGCATGCGTTCCCGGTGGTTTTGGGAAACAGAAACTTAATCAACGCTATCCCCGCGTAAGGGATACAAACTTACTTTTCTTCCCTTGTTACTGGGAACAAACTTACTTACCTCCCTTGTTACTGGGAACTCTTGGTTAATTATTGTTTATACGGAATGCAACAAGCAACACTAAACGAAACTCTATCACTTAAGTCCCTACCATTTAATACCAATTAGTCGCCGGGGCCTGGCGAACGGGTTATTAGTTAATAGCGCTATTTAGGTGTAACCAGCCTCACACCGACCCTTGTTACTGGGAATGGGAGTGAACTAATGAACTCTGGAAAACCGTCAATGATGATAGAACATTGACAACGGGGTACTACGGAAACGTACGGTTAAGTAAGTATTCGGTATTGGAAAAACAGTTTAGTCGCTTACTTATGGGGTAGCACCCCATCGCATGTATAAACGGATAAATTAACTGGTGAAACAAGTTTTTGGTAACTAAAACTGGACAACTCGTGGACTCGCCAACATTTTTGTTGATACCCTACTGCATGCTTTGCAGGTAACCAGTGACTCAGGAGCTTGCAGCTTGGGGATGTGTAGTGGTCGTCTAGCCCATGTGTTGGGTTCTAAATAATCTTGATCTATGAACTTGTTTTGAGACTGTTTGGTTTATGCTTCCGCTGTTTACTTAAACTGTTATTCGAACTTAAACCTTTAAAACTTCGAACTATAATGTTTACCAACTATTGTGGTTGGTGGACATCTTTATTATTGATCAATGTTTAGTATAATTGGTGGCTGGATCCTGGTCAGTCACGCCTCCAAGCGGTAGTACTCCGTATGTGGATTTTGGGGGTGTGACAACAAAAGTGGAAGCAAAGCCACTGCCCAAGCAATGACAGCCTGTGCCCACGCTTTTCATTCGCAGCCCAGTAGTGAAGATTTACCATTGACCGAATATCCTCAGTTGCAACCGAGTCAAAGCTTAGTGGTTAGTTGTGACCTGATTAGTGACAACCGAACCAACTCTCACATATACAAAGGCGACTCTCGGTGCTACGAACTTAAAAGTGTGTCATCAAAGCGTCGCATTGTGCTCACCGCCAAGCGCGTGAGGGCAAGTTAGGGTGCCCTTAGGGTCCTGACCACTAGTGTTTGGCTTGAATGAAACAATCATTTTTTGTCACACCACTTATGTGAGACTAGGACCATCCATTTTCTTCTAATTTCTGCAGTTGTAGCTGTTCAAACCACTCAACTCAACTGAGCATTAATATCTCATTTATCTTAGCTCTATTTTGGATAAAATATGATACATTGTGAACCCTTACATAGTAGAACAGAAATCCAAAAGAAATTACTTATGTAATACGTATATAGTGTGGGGTTCATTTGTCACGCCCCTTTCTAAGGCGGAAGCACGAGGTGTGATCATGAAAGGTTCTCATTGCATACGAATGGTAAACATACTACATGCTCGTAAAAATAACTTCAAATACCAATAACATTACATAATTGAAAACATAGGTTAAGTTTGGAGTTTACATCACAGCATAAAACGTTGTCTGAAAAGTTACAACATTATTCAAAGATAAACATAAACAACATCCAAGAGCAAGAGTAAGACCGCACGCACATCCACTTCAGTTACCTGAAATACATGTGAGTTTTTGGAAAATCGTCAACATAATGTTGGTGTGAATTCATGCAGTTTTTGTATTGAACGTTTGTATACTTTGTATGAAAACATGGTATGTAATTTGTATGTATCAAGTATTTCTGTAAATATAAGGAAACCGAGATCACTAATGGTTTGCAAGGCCATTAACATGTGACACGACATAGGAAGCATCCAAACCATAGGCATTTTTCTAGTAGTCGATTCACGACTGAGACACAAAAGCACTACTTGGTACTAGTTATCACCAAGAGTGTGGCTGCCCGAAAACCCATTAGATCTAACCTTTTGTTCTGCGGTCTTAGTATGTACACGATTAATGATGCTTCTGGTACCCTATTCGTGACATGATCTAAAGTATCATTTCTTAGTTTTTGTATCCATCATACCATAACACATGTATTTTCCCCAAGTTTAAAAAGCATGTAAAAGATTAAAAGTGGGGACATGAACTCACAACTTTGCGTTTCTTGCGTCGTAAACTTCACCGGGTTTGCTTATATAGCGTCGTGACCTATACGTGTTTTGTTAAAGTTAGTCACTAGACTTGTATCGCACAAGTACAAGTCACCATCTTTTATGTATGTATTCTTTGTGTGTTAAAAATAATTTATATTTTTAACTATGTATCTTACTTATATTATGTTCTCAAAAATAAATACAAGTATCTTGTATTTTTCACCCGAGTTATATATTTTGTCCAAAGGACGCTTTAAGTTCGTAACTTGTCCAAGTCACATAATCTATTAAGAAATATATTTTCATAAATATATTCTCTTGTATTTGTCTATGCATGTTGTATGTGTATTTTTGTACCTTCACTCCTTAGGAGTATTTAGTGTATTTTCAAGTCCTAATACACTATTGCATACAATACATATTACATACACTTAGCACAAAATTTGGTGATCAGTAAATATATATATTTTCCTCAAAAATATACATACTTAATATCAATTTTTATCTTGAAGAAATCATCATTTCTTAACTTAGAGTTTACATAAAAATTAGAGAAACTTTGGTAAATATTTTTAGGTGAATTTTTAGGGAATAAGTTTCACCAAAACTTATATTTTCTATGTGTCAAAATTTTATAGAAATTTTGACATAGTTTCCCCTAAAATGGAGGTTTCCCAATTTTTCAAAACATATGTTTATTTTCTTTTAAAATCATCACAAACAATCATCAACTTATTTAACACTTACCGAGTGTCAAAATCAAGTAAATCATGAACTTGAAGTTTTTGTAAAAACTTGTAGTAACTTACCATGTTATTTAGTAGGTTTAGTTACCCTTAAAAACATGGTTATTTGTTTGTAAATCACTTTATTAAAAGATTTAGTCATTTACAACTTGTAAGATGATTTTTCTAAAAATATTTCTTTTGTATTTTTTCTTGTTACAGTCATGTTCCTAGTCTGGTTTAAACACTAAAAATATGATTAGTTTACTTAGAAACCATGACTTTGTAAATCTCATAAATAGACTTGGTTTCTTGAGAAAATTATTTTTGTAACCATCTATTTACAAGATTTGTATTTTGTTTAAATCACCTTTTACATATGAAAACCAATTTCATCATTTAAGTTCATGAATACATAAAGCAGGATGATATTGGTCTTTCACAAGATCACCACTTTAACTTACTAGATCATGTGTTTAATCACAATCTAGTAGGTTTCTTATGATGTCTAACATCACTAACACAAATCATCAATCAACAAGAAACAAATCAACAAGATTTCATATGTTAATATGCTTATGTTAAAGTATCATGGTCATGTTCTTTAGTGTTCTTGTGATTAATAACATTCATCATCTTTTATTCACCAAAATATGAAGTAACAAAGGGTTATGAGGGTCTTACTACTAGCACAAGGCTAGGGAAGAACACTTGATGTTGAAGATGATAAATGGGTTGGATAATAGCAAATGAAGAAGGTCCTTCAAGATCCACAAGCTCTAAACCTCCTTAAACACCTTCTAGCACCTTGTGAAGAACTTGGAATGATTGAATAATGGATGAAAGTGGTGGTGGTGTGGTGAGCTAGGATCGTCCGGAAATGGGGAGGAGAGGAAGAAGGTGAGTTGTGTAAAGTGATGAATGGGGGCTTATGCTATCTTATAGTACATGCAAGATATGCACCATATCATAATGAATCCAAGGAAGATTAAGTGAATCAAAAGAAATCTAGGAAAGATCAAGTAGGATTTTGTAGGATCTTGAAAAGATTATGTGTCACACCCCGATTTCCACGTGTCACCGGTGGGCCCGGTGGAGGAGTATCGTGACGTCATGGTTGGCAACGTAATAGTCAAACAACACAATATCAATATGCACAGCGGAAGAAATTTAAATTATGATACAACCGAATTTATTTATTGTAATCAAACTCACAATATCCGGATGTTTATCCACAGTACGGATCGAAATAAAAATATGAAACAATAGTTCAACAGACTTCAGGCATCCTAAGCTTGCGAGACTTTTTATTGATGCTAAGGAGACAAATCCAGCCAAATTCGTTTAGTACCTGCATTCAGTCTTTTTGGGAAAATACGTCAGTTTACACTGGTAAATACATTCAACTGACTCATTTTGTAAAATGATTGAAAATTGGTTTGGATGCACATGGCATAAACATTTTTATAACTTGGGAGAATTATTTAATATTATAATCTTGTGAACGAATTACATATTACTTGTGCGTTCAGTAGCCCGGATCTTGTCCGGGTTAAAGATCAATAGACACACCACAATAATGAGTTATACACTGACAGGTGTACGCCTACACCCCATGCTCAGGTCGTGGCCATCTCGTAAGATGATGCCAAGGATATCCGGGACATGGTCATTAACCCCACAAAGGCTTTAAGTAACAAGACTATTTAAACGAGCCGATCAAATTATTCAACTACCCACTTAATTGTGGAGATTTGTTGCCCGATCAAGCGGTATGCTATATACCGTAACCCAAGCCCGTATAGGGAAAATAAGTTAAAAGTATTTACCTGAGCAATGTATAAATCACAATAAGCAAAATGCACGTAGCTTTTACTGGTCCTCCTAATCTGGAACGAAGGTTTATAATAACCTATTAGAATTCTAACGGGCCTTTTATTAAGCTTAAGCTTAGACCGGCTAGTTTCAAGATACGGTTCGTACGCACGATTAAGCGAAGACCGGATAGAATGTGATTCAGAACCGACAAGTTTGAAGACTTGTTTAATATGGGTTTATTATTCACATTCTGGATTTTGAGATAAAACCGTTAAGGTTTGACCCGTTTCGGCTAATTTATGTAAACTTGTTACATAAACCGAACCGAACGCGTAATATGCGTAACGGGTATCCGTAAGAGCCATATACAGGTTTCCTAAGTTAATATGCTTCAAATATGTTGAGACATCAGTAAGATGTCTTTTATTATGCCCGAAACGAATTTAAACACCAACTATGCCCCATAGGGGTAGTTTGGTCATTTTAAAGGTTGTAAAAGAGTCTAGATGTTTAACTGAGTTACAGGTCTGATGTAAACAGCAAACATACTCAATTTGATAAGTTATATCAGTAGGTTAAAGCATATATGTGAAATTTGTCAATTTTAACCAAACTATGCACCGTAGGGGCATTTTGGTAATTTCACATAAGCCGAAAAGCTCAAAACTGAAGTCTGAGTTTATCAACCTTTGCTTACTGTTAAAATATCATAATTTTCCTAAAATATCAGTAGGTATCAACCTGGGTATGTTCAATATGATTTTAAAACATACTATGCGTTAAAAACGCTAAATACGGCGATTAAAGGCCATTTCCGGGTTCGATACTTAAATCTGATATTTTTATATTTCCAGAAGGTTTAAAATAATTTATTTAACATATGTGATCAGTAGCAAAAGGTTTGGAGTCGTTTAGATAGGTAAAAACTCATTTTATGGCCCGTAAGGGCAAAACCGACAATTCCGGATTAAGCCTACGACTATGAGTTATGCTCAGCCTAAAATTAATTAAAAATCTTTAAAATTCCCAAAATAATATATTACATCAGTGGGTATTAAGTTTGATGTCAAAAAGTAGGCTTAACTAGGCTATACGCTAATTATGCCGTTTAATTAACACAAAGCTTTAAATTTGCGATATTGAGCATAACTCTTAATCTACTAGTCAAACTGATGTCAAACTTTGCATACAAGTTTATATATCAGTATTTAAGGTTTCTACACTTTTACATTTTCATAAATCACGTTTTAAGGTAATAAGGGCATAACGGTCAACATATGAGCAATTAACGGAAACATGCATATTAATTGGATAACTAATGAACCAAGGTGTATAATCACAGAGGGTTGTTCCAACATGTAACCTAGTCCAATTAAAGCTCTGAGGCATTTCTAAAACATGCCTTAACGGGTCAGAACTGAAAGTCAAAGTGAAAGTCAAACTATGCGACTTTCGGTTCCGAACCGGGTCTAAATAGGAAATTGTCGGGTTGAACATGTTTAGACATGTTCTTACACTTATTACTAAGTTATAACAATGATCAAACAGGTTGTATATGGTCTATAATGTTAATTATGCATAAATGACATTTTAAGCTTCCTGTTGACTTTTTCTAAACTAGTTTGACCCGACTTTTGACCTGGTTAGAGTGGTGATCAGGGGAACCCTTTTGAGGTTTTATTACCCACATAAATACCAAGCTATAACTACTTTTGATTCGAGAAATGACTGAGCCATTGTTGACTAATCTCGAAGTCAAACCGTAATTACGACGGTTTGACTTTTAGCTAATTAAACAAGCTAAACTCAATTAAAGAAGACTAGCAGACTTACAAGAGTCCTATGCACGAGATATGATCACTTGAGGCTGCTTGATAGCTCCAGAAATGATCCACAAATGCAGATGAAGTGTGAAGAATGATTGTTGCAACTAATGGCCTTATATAGTGGATTTAGGCACCACAATTGGTTGACAACTAAGTCTAGAGCTGACCACAACCTCCCAACATGTGTCCTAGATGCTTAGGGGGTGTTTTAGGGGCCAGGAGATGTGAAAAATCGGGTAAAGGTCGCGCACAAAGCTCATGGCAGACAACAGCCTTGTTTCTCGGTTCTGGGAGGCTGACGCGGCCCGCCTCACGATTAGCCGAACACCACGCGGGCCGCCTGGGCCTTAACTTCAGATTTTACATTTTCTTTTGTTTTGCAATTTGACCTTTGGCTTCACGAAGGGGCAACTAGGGTTATTTCTTGCATTTTGACCCCCTTATATTTACCCACAAGGGCTTTAGGACTTATACCCACTTTGCCAAGTCCCTGAACACTTCCGGTTAACCCGAAAAGTCTTAACTTTCAATGTTTGCACTTTAACCCCTCGCACACGAATTTGATCATAACTTTCTCATACGATAACGAAACTTTATGAAATTTATATCGTGCATTCTAGTGAGCATAATTAACATTTACAAAGCTTCGGGTTTGTCAAAAGGTCACTCAGAGGTATAATTTAAACATGTTGACACATTTAGCCCCTGTAGTTTGTAATCTCTCACTTTTTGCTTCGTATGATCCATGATTTATTCGTTTGATGTTATAAACATCATGTAGGGTTATTATGAAGTATATTTATTCACTGTTGACATTTAGAACTCGTATAATCACATACTTTCCATGTTTGTCAACTTTAGTCCTTTTATAACATTCTTTCACACGTTCAAACTTTATGACACGTGTCAACACATTATAGGACGTGAATTTTCAAGGTGTTACATCCTCACCCCCTTAAAATAAATCTCGACCCGAGATTTACTGAAATAAGTAAGGGTACTTTTCTTTCATCGTGGATTCAACCTCCCACGTGTATTCGGGACCTCTACGGGCATCCCATTTGACCTTTACAATAGGTACATGCTTCCTTCGAAGCTTCTTTACCTGTCGATCTTCAATCGACAAAGGTTTTTCCACAAACTTCAAGCTCTCGTCTATATGCACATCTGTGTGTGGTATAACCAGTGATTCGTCAGCGAAACACTTTTTCAGATTGCATATGTGGAACACATTGTGAATTCCACTGAGCTCTTCTGGTAAGTTTACCTTATAGGCAACTGACCTGACACGTTCGATAACCTCGAAAGGTCCTATGTATCTCGGGCTTAGCTTGCCTTTCTTACCAAATCGCATCACCCCCTTCCAGGGTGACACCTTCACTAGGACTTTATCACCTACTTCGAAGTGAAAATATTTACGCTTAGGATCAGCGTAACTCTTCTGCCTATCCCGGGCAGCTTTGAGACGGTCACGAATCTGGACAATCTTGTCCGTTGTTTCGAACACGATCTCTGGTCCTGATAACTGGACATCTCCAACTTCCGCCCAACAGACGGGCGATCTACACTTTCTACCGTATAATGCCTCAAAAGGCGCAGCCTTGATGCTGGTGTGGTAGCTATTGTTGTAGGAGAATTCGATTAACGGTAGGTTCTTATCCCAATTACCACCCAAATCGATTGCACATGCACGTAGCATGTCTTCTAACGTTTGAATAGTACGCTCACTCTGACCGTCTGTCTGAGGATGGTAAGCCGTACTAAAGTTCAAACGTGTGCCCAAAGATTGTTGGAAGCTTTTCCAAAAATGTGACGTGTACCTAGTATCTCTATCAGAGATAATAGCTACAGGTATGCCATGTAAGGCTACAATCTTATCAACGTATAACTGGGCTAACATATCGGAGCTATACGTCTCCTTGATGGGTAAGAAATGAGCTGACTTAGTCAGTCTGTCAACTATAACCCATATTGTATCATTGCCTTTCCTTGTCTTTGGCAACTTGGTGATGAAATCCATCGTCACCATTTCCCACTTCCACGTAGGAAGTTCAGGCCGTTGTAGCAAACCTGACGGTTTCTGATGCTTTCGCACATGTCAAGCATTTAGCTACATGAGTGGCTACAGACTTTTTCAAGCCTATCCACCAATAATTTGCCTTTAAATCCTGGTACATCTTATCCGCACCAGGATGAACGAAATATTTGGAACTATGGGCTTCCTGGAGGATGACATCACGAAGTCCTCCATAAATTGGAACCCATATTCGTCCATTCAATCATAAAATTCCGTCCTTGCTAAGAGTTAACTGCTCCTCAGTTACTCCTAGCTTTTCATTAGGATAGTTAGCTTCCAACACAGCTTCCTTCTGTGCAGCTAACAACCTTTCAATCAAATTATTCTTTATCTCCATGCACTTGGCATTGATTCGGATAGGTTTCACCCTTTCCTTCTGACTCAAGGCATCGGCGACTACATTCGTCTTGCCGGGATGGTATTTGATTTCACAATCATAATCATTTAAAGTTTCCATCCAACGGCGTTGCCTCATGTTTAGTTCCTTCTGATTGAACAGATGTTGGAGGCTCTTGTGATCAGAATAAATCACACATTTGACACCATATAGATAGTGCCTCCAAAGCTTCAGTGCGAACACAACGGCACCCAACTCCAAGTCGTGGGTGGTGTAATTCTTTTCATGCACTTTCAATTGTCGTGAAGCGTAGGCAATTACCTTGCCTTTCTGCATAAGCACACACCCCATGCCAGTGTGCGAAGCATCACAATAAACCACGAATTCTTCTATTCCATCTGGCAATGTCAGTACTGGGGCGTTGCTCAACTTTTGCTTCAGAATATCAAAGGATTCTTGCTGCTTAGGGCCCCAAATGAACTTTACTTTTTTCTTAGTCAAGGAAGTTAGGGGCGCAACAATCCTTGAAATTTTTTTGATGAAACGCCTGTAATATCCTGCCAATCCCAGGAAGCTACGAATCTCTGTAGGCATCTTCGGCTCTTGCCAGTTCATTACGACTTCAACCTTAGCGGGATCCACCTGGATACCACGCTCACTAACCACGTGTCCAAGGAATTGGACTTCTCGTAGCCAAAATTCACACTTGGAGAATTTGGCATAGAGTTTCTCCTGATGTAGAAGTTTGAGAATACAACGAAGGTGTTTCTCATGGTCAGCTTGATTCTTCGAATAGATAAGAATGTCGTCGATGAAAACGATGACGAATTTATCCAAGTAAGGCTTGCAGACGCGATTCATGAGATCCATGAACGCGGCTGGTGCATTAGTGAGCCCAAAAGGCATCACTAGGAAATCGTAGTGACCATAACGAGTCCTAAATGCAGTCTTGTGCACGTCTTCATCTTTAACCTTCAACTGATGGTAGCCTGACCTCAAATCAATCTTCGAGAAGTAACTTGCCCCTTGAAGCTGATCGAACAAATCGTCGATCCTGGGCAAAGGATACATATTCTTGATCGTGACTTTATTAAGCTCGCGATAGTCAATGCACAGACGCATCGACCCATCCTTCTTCTTGACAAACAAGATTGGTGCTCCCCAAGGAGACGAACTAGGTCTAATGAAACCTTTAGCCAGCAATTCATCTAGCTGCGTCCTCAATTCCTTCATTTCCGTGGGTGCCAATCTATATGGTGCTCTAGCAACAGGTGCCGCTCCAGGGATGATATCGATTCTGAATTCCACTTGTCTATCTGGTGGTAAACCAGGTAGATCTTCAGGAAACACTTCTGGGTATTCAGAAATGACAGGTATGTCTTTTATCTTCGGTTTAGGCTCATCAATAATCACTTGCGCCATGTAGATGACACACCCCTTCTTCAAACACTTGGAAGCCTTGAGCATAGTCACCTGCTCAGGCAGCCCGTACTGGGTATCTCCCCGAATGGTAAGTGATTCACCAGACGGAGTCTTTATTACCACTTGTTTCTTGTTACAGACTATTTGGGCCTGGTTATGAGATAACCAGTCCATACCCAGAACTATGTCAAAACCAGCCAACTTAAAGGGAAGTAGAGACAGAGGAAAAGAATGGTTCTTAATGGATATAGCACATCCATCTAACACAGTTGAGACGGTTTCTAGGGTGCCATCTGCTAACTCTACCTCATAGTTTACGCTTAAGGTTTTGATAGGTAAACTCAACAATTTACAAAACTTGTTGTCTACAAACGACTTATCAGCGCCTGAATCGAAAAGTACTCTAGCAAAGACGTCATTTACAAGGAAAGTACCTGTAATAACGTTATCGTCTAGAACCGCTTCCTTTGCGTCCATTCTGAAGACTCTAGCATTAGTCTTCTTGGCCTCTTCAGGCTTCTTGTTGTATTTTGGGCAGTTGGTCATAATGTGCCCCTTTTCATTGCAACGGTAGCACGTTGCGTCTTTTATCTTCTTGCAATCCAAGGTTTTGTGTTCCTTGGACTTGCACAACCCACAAGCAAAAGATTTTGACTCATTATTCGAGTTCGATCCGAGTCTGCACTTTCCAAAGTGCTGTTTCTTGCAAATATTGCACTTGGGCTTCTCACCAGACCGGTGCCCATCTCTTCGTGACTCAGACCCCTTCTTGCTATCACCGTTCCCACGGTGCTTCTTGCTCGACTTTCATGAACCATCATCTTCACGCTTCCTCTTCTCAGCCTCCTTATTCCTCAGCAATCTCTGCCTGACCGCATCCAGAGTGAGGGATAAGGAAATGTCGGCTACTGATCTAAAAGTGGCTGGCCGAGAAGCTTTCACGCTTGCCTTGATTTCGGGGGCTAAACCACCGATAAAACGAGCTATTCGCTTTGGTTCCGGGGTTACTAAATATGGAACCAACCGAGACATAGTGTTGAAGCTCGTTAGGTAAGCTTGATAGTCGAGGTTTGTCATCACCAAGGATAGGAAGTCAGATTCTATCTTCTCCACCTCATGCTGAGGGCAGTAATTTTCCCTGATAAGGGCAACAAATTGATCCCACGACATATTGTACAATGGGATTTTCCCCGGTGGCCTCAATCAGAGATCTCCACCATGCTAACGCTTCACCCTTAAAAGACTGCGACACAAACTTGACCACGTCTCTCTCAGCACATCCGCTGATGTCTACAACCGTATCCATCTCATCCAGCCATGTCATACAGTCAATGGCTCCCTTCTCCCCAGTGAAATCCCGGGGCTTGCAAGAAACAAAATATTTATACGTGCAACCCTTGTCACGGGGCCCTTGATTACGTATAACCTGCTGAGATGGAGCACTGTGGTTCGAGGGGCGTCGATCATTATCTTTCTTCGGGTCGTCCTTCTTGGGCGGTGGCTTTGAAGGCTGTGTAGATTGGGTCCTACTACGGGTCCCACTGTACTCTTCATACTGCCTTTCCAAAGCCTGTGTAACAGCGCCGTCTATGATCGCTTTTAATTCAGCACCCGTTAGATTAACTCGGGCTTCATTATTAACCTCCACTGGATGGCTATTAACCTCGTCTGAGTTAGCCATTTAAAATTGAACTGTTGCAGAAAACAAGGACAATAGTTTATTTGGGAGTTTATGGAATTGTCTTTTATGGCAATTCATCAACCATGGTACAGAGACCATATTTGGTTAATTTATAAATCATATTTATTTAGGATTTTTATAATAATTTGTCCTAATTATAAAACATTAACAGTTTTATTTGTGGCACAAAAGGCCTAGTCACGTGGACACTCTTAATTTAATCTATGATTTCAAAGAATCAAAACATTAAGGTATAGTGGCACAATAGGCCTAGTCACAAGGACAATTATAAATTATATGCTAGGATTTCAGAGAATCAAAGCATTTGAGGTTTGAACCTAGTTCATCACCTTTATTTGACAGGGAGTCATAGCCACCACTGTCTTTTGGCTCATATGGAAATGAGCAGGGCCCGTAGGCGATATATTACCACGTATGGTAACCATATGATCATCTTAATTGATGATGTAAACCCAGGATTCGGAGATCATTAAACTGGGTTAGGAAATCTTCTAAAGAATTCCTTTATACATATAAAAATGACATGTGATTTTAACGAATCACGTCTGCCAGGAATGTTAACATGTTTTAAGATGTTAACAGGAATTTGAATCTTTTAAACAGGTCTTACCATCTTGGCCCGGTCTTATAATTGACCCAAGGCTAGGTTTCACACTTTTAAGATTCTTAATTAATAATTACATAGGCAGATTAATTCAAAAGAAATGATTTTAACTTGTTTATTTCATTTATAATTTATATATGCTCAAAATGGCAAACATGAAATTTATAAAGCAACCATTCCATTAATTTATTCAAAATATTACAAGCTGCCCTAAACGGGTCTTTTCTAATAACAAACTACCCACGCAGGGGTTAAACAAGTACTTACCCACGCAGGGGCTTTATAACACACATGCCCACGCAGGGGCTTAATAACATAATTGTCCATGCAGGGACTAACACAACAATACACCCACGTAGGGGTTAAAACAAACAAGCATGCCCACGCAGGGGCTTAACAACCAAATACACCCACGCAGGGGCTTATACAGGAAATACAGGCCCACGCAGGGGCTCACAACAATTAGAAGGAGTCAATGATCCTTCTTGTTCTTCCCTTTGATCAAACTTGCTAATCCTTGGAAGAAAGTCTGCCTCTCCCTACGGTCCCTGTGCACTTCCCGTTCAACCTGATCCAGCCTCTGAAGGAGTTCTTCATGCTCCGGTGGGGAGAACCTAGGTGGCTGCGATTGAGTCCTTACGATGGGCCTAGGTGGCATCTGGTACCCTTGTGTTGGGTACCCAACTCCCCATGGAGCTCCGTATGGTCCTTCTGGGTGCAGGGCATTGTAGTTAGCTGCCACCAAGTAGGGGTCGGCCTCTGCATACCCGTAGTTGTTGTGGGATTGGGTTGTCAAAACCCATTGGCGGCGGCTGTGACATCGCGGGGTTGGAAGGTCCTCCCATTTGTGGGTCCTCCTGATGTGGCGGGTAGTGGCTGGCACTTGACTGACGTGGGGAGCTGAAATGAAAGTCTCCCGCACGTGATGACATACGTGCACCTGACCTCCTACGCCTCGGCGGTTGTGGAGGTGCCGGCTGCACTGGTGGCGGTGGAGGTGGTGGCGTAACTGCCACAAATCGGTGATCCTCACAGGAATCTTGATGATGCTGCTGCTGCTGCTCATGAGGCGACGAATGGTGAGGAGGTGTGTAGTACCACTCGTGCCGAGTGAACATGGCTTGGAAGCTGTCTGGACCAACATAGGGTGATCCGTGGAACGAAGATCCGTCCGAGATCTCTATCGGGTGGTTCGGAGTACCACTTGCAGGTTCGACGGGGTCCGTATCCTCGTCCATGTTATCCGCGTGATCGCTAGAGAAGTGATCGTCAGGCCCCAGTGGGTTGAAACCCACGGGTTCTAGTACGTAGCCTACCGGATTAAACCGGCCCCGAAAAACTGGGGTGGGGTCCCCGAAAGAATGATGAGACAGGGATCGTTGTAACGGTATGAAGGAAGGCTGAGGGTTGTTCGGCTCGTCTTCCGAATGCGGTCCGTATGAATTTTGGACCGGAGGTGTAGAGCTGTGCGAAACGGATCGTCTCGCCGGCTCGAACAGGTTCCTCCTGCTCTGACGTGGATCGTCGCTCTCCGTAGTAGATGGAGCTCGTACATTGGACGGTCCTGCTTCATTGTCGTTGGGGGCGGTGATCGGCCCCTTTCCTCGTCCTCGTCTACGAAAAAATCTTGGAGGCATTTTGATATTCCTGTCAATAAAGCATAAGATAACAATAACAAAATATAAAATTTAAAGGACAAAACAAAACCCGAATAAGGTGGAATTTGTCCTATGTTATAAGTCTAGACTCGAAGGTTTAGATATGTGCAATTGTGTAACTGAGATTAAACACAAAAGGCTAGTGTTTAATTCACTCAGTGTTGGCTCTGATACCAACCTGTCACACCCCGATTTCCACGTGTCACCGGTGGGCCCGGTGGAGGAGTATCGTGACGTCATGGTTGGAAACGTAATAGTCAAACAACACAATATCAATATGCACAGCGGAAGCAATTTAAATTATGATACAACCGAATTTATTTATTGTAATCAAAGTCACAATATCTGGATGTTTATCCACAGTACGGATCGAAATAAAAATATGAAACAATAGTTCAACAGACTTCAGGCATCCTAAGCTTGCGAGACTTTTTATTGATGCTAAAGAGACAAATCCAGCCAATTTCGTTTAGTACCTGCATTCAGTCTTTTTGGGAAAATACGTCAGTTTACACTGGTAAATACATTCAACTGACTCATTTTGTAAAATGATTGAAAATTGGTTTGGATGCACATGGCATAAACATTTTTATAACTTGGGAGAATTATTTAATATTATAATCTTGTGAACGAATTACATATTACTTGTGCGTTCAGTAGCCCGGATCTTGTCCGGGTTAAAGATCAATAGACACACCACAATAATGAGTTATACACTGACAGGTGTACGCCTACACCCCATGCTCAGGTCGTGGCCATCTCGTAAGATGATGCCAAGGATATCTGGGACATGGTCATTAACCCCCCAAAGGCTTTAAGTAACAAGACTGTTTAAACGAGCCGATCAAATTATTCAACTACCCACTTAATTGTGGAGATTTGATGCCCGATCAAGCGGTATGCTATATACCGTAACCCAAGCCCGTATAGGGAAAATAAGTTAAAAGTATTTACCTGAGCAATGTATAAATCACAATAAGCAAAATGCACGTAGCTTTTACTGGTCCTCCTAATCTGGAACGAAGGTTTATAATAACCTATTAGAATTCTAACGGGCCTTTTATTAAGCTTAAGCTTAGACCGGCTAGTTTCAAGATACGGTTCGTACGCACGATTAAGCGAAGACCGGATAGAATGTGATTCAGAGCCGACAAGTTTGAAGACTTGTTTAATATGGGTTTATTATTCACATTCTGGATTTTGAGATAAAACCGTTAAGGTTTGACCCGTTTCGGCTAATTTATGTAAACTTGTTACATAAACCGAACCGAACGCGTAATATGCGTAACGGGTATCCGTAAGAGCCATATACAGGTTTCCTAAGTTAATATGCTTCAAATATGTTGAGACATCAGTAAGATGTCTTTTATTATGCCCGAAACGAATTTAAACACAAATTATGCCCCGTAGGGGTAGTTTGGTCATTTTAAAGGTTGTAAAAGAGTCTAGATGTTTAACTGAGTTACAGGTCTGATGTAAACAGCAAACATACACAGTTTGATAAGTTATATCAGTAGGTTAAAGCATATATGTGAAATTTGTCAATTTTAACCAAACTATGCACCGTAGGGGCATTTTGGTAATTTCACATAAGCCGAAAAGCTCAAAACTGAAGTCTGAGTTTATCAACCTTTGCTTACTGTTAAAATATCATAATTTTCCTAAAATATCAGTAGGTATCAACCTGGGTATGTTCAATATGATTTTAAAACATACTATGCGTTAAAAACGCTAAATACGGCGATTAAAGGCCATTTCCGGGTTCGATACTTAAATCTGATATTTTTATATTTCCAGAAGGTTTAAAATAATTTATTTAACATATGTGATCAGTAGCAAAAGGTTTGGAGTCGTTTAGATAGGTAAAACTCATTTTATGGCCCGTAAGGGCAAACCCGACAATTCCGGATTAAGCCTACGACTATGAGTTATGCTCAGCCTAAAATTAATTAAAAATCTTTAAAATTCCCAAAATAATATATTACATCAGTGGGTATTAAGTTTGATGTCAAAAAGTAGGCTTAACTAGGCTATACGCTAATTATGCCGTTTAATTAACATAAAGCTTTAAATTTGCGATATTGAGCATAACTCTTAATCTACTAGTCAAACTGATGTCAAACTTTGCATACAAGTTTATATATCAGTATTTAAGGTTTCTACACTTTTACATTTTCATAAATCACGTTTTAAGGTAATAAGGGCATAACGGTCAACATATGAGCAATTAACGGAAACATGCATATTAATTGGATAACTAATGAACCAAGGTGTATAATCACAGAGGGTTGTTCCAACATGTAACCTAGTCCAATTAAAGCTCTGAGGCATTTCTAAAACATGCCTTAACGGGTCAGAACTGAAAGTCAAAGTGAAAGTCAAACTATGCGACTTTCGGTTCCGAACCGGGTCTAAATAGGAAATTGTCGGGTTGAACATGTTTAGACATGTTCTTACACTTATTACTAAGTTATAACAATGATCAAACAGGTTGTATATGGTCTATAATGTTAATTATGCATAAATGACATTTTAAGCTTCCTGTTGACTTTTTCTAAACTAGTTTGACCCGACTTTTGACCTGGTTAGAGTGGTGATCAGGGGAACCCTTTTGAGGTTTTATTACCCACATAAATACCAAGCTATAACTACTTTTGATTCGAGAAATGACTGAGCCATTGTTGACTAATCTCGAAGTCAAACCGTAATTACGACGGTTTGACTTTTAGCTAATTAAACAAGCTAAACTCAATTAAAGAAGACTAGCAGACTTACAAGAGTCCTATGCACGAGATATGATCACTTGAGGCTGCTTGATAGCTCCAGAAATGATCCACAAATGCAGATGAAGTGTGAAGAATGATTGTTGCAACTAATGGCCTTATATAGTGGATTTAGGCACCACAATTGGTTGACAACTAAGTTTAGAGCTGACCACAACCTCCCAACATGTGTCCTAGATGCTTAGGGGGTGTTTTAGGGGCCAGGAGATGTGAAAAATCGGGTAAAGGTCGCGCACAAAGCTCATGGCAGACAACAGCCTTGTTTCTCGGTTCTGGGAGGCTGACGCGGCCCGCCTCACGATTAGCCGAACACCACGCGGGCCGCCTGGGCCTTAACTTCAGATTTTACATTTTCTTTTGTTTTGCAATTTGACCTTTGGCTTCACGAAAGGGCAACTAGGGTTATTTCTTGCATTTTGACCCCCTTATATTTACCCACAAGGGCTTTAGGACTTATACCCACTTTGCCAAGTCCCTGAACACTTCCGGTTAACCCGAAAAGTCTTAACTTTCAATGTTTGCACTTTAACCCCTCGCACACGAATTTGATCATAACTTTCTCATACGATAACGAAACTTTATGAAATTTATATCGTGCATTCTAGTGAGCATAATTAACATTTACAAAGCTTCGGGTTTGTCAAAAGGTCACTCAGAGGTATAATTTAAACATGTTGACACATTTAGCCCCTGTAGTTTGTAATCTCTCACTTTTTGCTTCGTATGATCCATGATTTATTCGTTTGATGTTATAAACATCATGTAGGGTTATTATGAAGTATATTTATTCACTGTTGACATTTAGAACTCGTATAATCACATACTTTCCATGTTTGTCAACTTTAGTCCTTCTATAACATTCTTTCACACGTTCAAACTTTATGACACGTGTCAACACATTATAGGACGTGAATTTTCGAGGTGTTACATTATGGTGGGGTCACATAAGGTGACCGTCCACTACCAAGGGGGGGTAAAGTGTAAGTTTCAACCACTAATTTCATAAATAAGTTAAGTTTCAAGTGTCTTGATTAGGGACTTGATGTGTTATTTTGTTATAAGAGGTGTTATGGTGTTCGGGAGTCATAACTAGCTCAGAAACATTAAAACAATGCTTCTAGTAATATTTTGGTGTTTCGGGTAGTGTCCGGTTATTCGGTTAGATACCGGTTCGTTAAAGTGCTAAATTGCACCGTTCAGTGTCCTTTATGTACCCTTTTGTGACACTTTCAATTCCCGACACTTAGGAAAGTATTCAGAACCATTTAGTCATATTTTTACATGTCACTAACTCGTTACAATGCTGAATTTTGCTGAAATATATGAAATTCAGCATTTAAAGTGTGTTTTGGGTGCTTTTCAGTGTGTATTCTAGCTTCCGGAAAGTCTATATGTTAACCCTTGTATACATTCTTGGGTCTTAATATATTTTAGACTTTGGACCTACTCCTAGGCCCCAATTCTATTGTCTGACTGCTTTCTGCAGAATTGTTGACACAGTGTGTCTTACCGGTGAGTTTACTAGTATTTTTGACGCAACGCTATCTTTAATGCATAAAACAATATTTGTATTATAAAATGTGCATGAATTCACAAGTATAGCATGAAATCAGACAATGTTGACATTTAAGCACATAATTGCAGTTATTAAGTATTAGTTAAATTGTACGAAAATTACCGGTTTTGTGCCAGTTGTCACATCATTGGGGAACACTAAAAAGTGGGGAACATGCTCAAACGAACTCCGGTTGGACTCATTCCAGCAGCGTTGGCACTGGCTCGTCGAACCCTAACTAGGATCTTGCGAGCCGGTTCCAATGCCACTGGAATAAGTTCAATCGGAGTTCGTTTGAGTCGGTTCCCCACTTTTTTAGTGTTTCCCAATGAACATTTCCATACATAAACAAATATAATTATTTGTATACAAAGTAAATCATAAAAATTTTCAAATATATATTCGATGCTTAGGTTTCCTTCTTCTATTATAGTTTCTATGGTGTGGCTTTACGTTCCTTTGTATCATTCATATAGCTTTTGTAGTGCTTGTATTAAAAACTTGATAGCATGAATGTACTAAAACTATTATTCTATCTTTCTTTTTCTTATACTCTTTTCAGCATGAGCATGTATACACACTTATAAGTCTTGTAACGAACTCCGGAGCTGGTTATCATATTAGTAATGTCTATAGCTTTTAAATTTATGTTATTTAAACAAAATTTAAATTATTATTCTTATAACCATAGATTTTGTAATCATAATTAATATAAAACCTATTTTACCCTTCCCTTGACAACTTAAACGTTAAGCAAACATCTTTAACTATTTTCCATTTTCCAAATACATGAAGTATTCTTATAGATTCCTAAATACATACCACTCTAGGAAAGTTGAAGTTCATGACTATTGAATGAGTTGAGTTTGTATTCAACTCAATAACTCATATTCAACTTTTGGTTCTCAAATGACAAGTCAACCATTCAAGCTCTACACATCTCAAATACTAGAGTATATCTCCAAGGCGGAAATAGGACCCCAAAACCAACCAAGATTACATCACGTCAAAGTTACACCAACCTTGCCAATCTAGAGAACTCGACTTGAACCTATTCCTATACCAAAGAAAGCCCAACGCCTTAACATCTGAAACAATCTCAACTACATTTCTAAACTTGTTACGAAAAATAATTTCATTCCTAGCCTTACAGATCCACCAACAGATAGGTCGCCTTGTTTTTATGAAGTTTACCTTTAAAAAAAAAAGAGTATATCAAACTACAAATATACAAGAAATAATATGTAGATGAAGGACTATTCGCGGAAGTCAACTATAGAACTATCTTCATCTCAAACTCAACTTACATGTTTATACGAGGCTCGAGCTAAATTATAGCTAGATCCGGAGCGAATTTTTACCAAGAAGATAACTTATAACTATAATAATTGAGTTAAGAACAAGTTGCCAACCAAATGTTTGTCGACAACCCACATGAAGTTCATACATGATTCATGGATAGTCTTTAATGACCAATTTCTCAGGGTCGGCTCAAAATTTTCTAAATTTTTCTAGGCCTAAAGCGGATAGCAAAATTAGGGCCCTTTTTGTAAACAAAAAAAATTGCTATGGATCATATTATTCATATATCATCTTTGTATACTCATAATTATAGATCATAAACCTCAATGTTAACAATCTCAAAGCCAAAATTACCAACATATAATATATTTTCTTAGAATTTGAGGCCCTAAGAAAATGGAGGTCTAAAGCTCTTGCTTTATTTCACTCCCCCTTGAGCCAACCCAACAATTTGTACATCCTACTATAATACTATATTTCCCATTGTAGGCACAAACTTTGGCACAATTATATTAGAGCCACCTAGTTTTTTTATATATAAAAATAAAACAAGGTTAGGTCGGGAATAACTCACTCAATTTTAAAAGGGTTGTTCTATTTCCACACCCTTATAATCTTATTTTCACATCCCTATATCTATACGGGCCGTATAAACTGATACGGGCCGTATAGAATATTTATGCGCAGAATTTAATGCGGTGGAATGTTTTTTTTGTTTTATATGTATACGGGACGTATAGTTATATACTGGTCGTATACATATTTCCATAATTTTGTTTCGAAGGTTTGCCAAGGGTTTTAGTTTTGAAAACTGTATACGGGCCGTATAATGTTATACGGCCCGTATAGCCCGTATATAAAAGTTAACTTTATTGTTGCAATCGGGAAACCGTTTAATAAATTTTGTAATTTAAAATAGTGTTGTGTATATCGGATTATGTTACGAGTTTGTAGTTAAACTTATTTATTATGTTTAATAAGTGTCCTCTTTGTAAAACGATAAATATGTATAGAAAAATTAATTTTTTGTTGCAATCGAGAAACCGTTTAATAAGTTTTGTAAATTTTAAAATAGTGTTGTATATATCGGATTATGTTACGAGTTTGTAGTTTAACGTATTTATTATTTTTAATAAGTTTCCACTTTATAAAACGATAAATATGTATGTATAGAAAAGTTAATTTTTTGTTGCAATCGGGAAACCGTTTAATAAGTTTTGTAAATTTTAAAATAGTATTGTATATATCGGATTATGTTACGAGTTTGTAGTTAAACGTATTTATAATGTTTAGTAAGTTTCCACTTTGTAAAACGATAAATATGTGATATGATTATGATAAACTACGACAACAATTGTTAAACAAACAACTTAACTTCTAAACATAAGATTAATATTTAGAATGTTTTACAACTAAAAGAAAAAAAAAGATAAACTTTTACAAAGTTTCAAACGTAAAATAACAAAAAAAAAATACAATAAGCAGCTACGGCGGTGGTGGTGGTGGTGGTGGTGCAGCGCCAGCTCGTGGAGGTAGGGGCGCGCCAGAATGCATAGTCACAATCGCCTCGACCATCCACTGTACATCCTCTCTCACTGCAGCTAAATCCCCTCTGACTGCAGCTACATCCGACTCGACCTGAACAAGTCTCTCCTCCACCCCCGGTGGAGGGATCACACGCTGCCTCACGCTCCGTCGAACGTACGGGCGATCACCCCATAACTCCTCCGTAGCTACCTGTGATCGATCGACAGTATGAGCGACCCCCTCACGTACCCCGCTTCCCTCTCTGTCGCCTCTCCCTCGCCTCCCTCGCCCTCGCCTCCCTCCCCATCACCTCCCTCTCCACGGGGTCCCTCACCCACACCATACGCCCAAACCAGCTGCCCTCCCTCGTCCTCCCGAGCCAAACCCATCGATTGGGCTGTGTCCCTCCCAACCCTGTCAAGCTGTAGTGTCAGGGTCATATCACTTGCCACCTGTGGGGACAAGAGGCGAAAGAAACGCTTCGCCAGACGGGTGACGAAGGCCCCACAGCTGATGTGGGTAGAGGTACGCTTAAAAGCGTACTCGGCGAGATATGCGGCCAACTTGTACGCCAAGTTGGCCCTCCCGTCGGTAAGTAAGTCGTGCAAGAAGAATAGGTCACTTTGGGTGACCCATTCCCTGCTATCATGACGACCGGCGATCGTCACGGCGATACACCGATGTAGGTATCGGTGTAACGGGTCGTAAAGATCAGTCGCCCGTGCCTTCGGGGATCGCTGATTCGGTTTCGCGAACTCCCCGAACCCAATAGTGCGCCACCAAGGCCACAACACCTCACTGGACGTGCTGGCACAGCCTTTGTCGGTTCACTTTATTCTATACGGGCCGTATAACCTTATACGACCCGTATCAACCATGTTAGAATAAGATGATACCATGTGGATTTAGTAGGACCCTTTTAAAAACTAATATCTTTAGAAAATATGTTATACGTTTAAACAGAGGCGTCTCTAAGAATTCACGTACCCTATTCGAGATTGAAAAATTGTGACCTTCTGTTATGTTTTGTTATTATTTAAAAAAGATCAAATCAGTATTGGGCTTAATAAACATAATTCCAAGTGAGCTATATTCTAAACCATAAAAATGATTTGTAAATGGGCCTATATTGAAAGTGGTATGTGTTTACTATTTTAAAAAAAAAATAACATATACGTATCAGATTTTTTTTTTTAAATCGCATGCCCCTCGAAATCGTAGGCCTTGTGCGGAGGTCCTCCCCGCACACCATCAAAGCCTCCCATGTGTTTAAAGTAATGTTAAACAATACGGTATATGTTCAATGGGGGCATTTTTGTCCAAAAAAATATCTAACTAATTCCAGCTTTAGACCATCCGTAGTGGCTCATGTTTTGGGCGCTTTTTGAGCCAAAGCACGCCCCCACACGCCATTTAGTCCGCCCCTAGGGCGTTTTTGAGCCAAAAATTTCACAAGGCGTTCTTAAATCCACGTCTCTTGTTCAAGTTGTTGGCCAATCACATTTAATCTTCTTTTTCTTGTCCAACTGTTTTTTTTGTTGGTTTTTTTATTTTATTTAATTTTTACACTCTTTTTAATATAATGCCACAAAGTGCTCATATCTTCACTGCACCCATTTTGCTAACGGGTGTCACATGACACAAAACGCTCAAAGATAGAGTGTTAACCACTACACATTACACATTGTTGCGGGGCATGGGGAGCTTGGTTGGGGGCTTTGCATGACCCTTCTAATTTACCAGCCGGCGGCAGATCTGAGGTCTTTACTCTCTAATTTACCATTCTCGTTGTAATTCAATGAAGTTTCTGGACTGGTACGTGAAGATTGGAGTCGTATCAGCTGCAATCGGAGGCTCTATGGAGTATTTTATGATCAAAACCGGCTTCTGTAAGTCACACCACACCTTTCTTATATATAATCCACTCAGTTTTTATCATTTGCCAGTTCAATTTTGTGTATCTGTTTGTGTTTATGAAACTATAAATTCTAGTTAATCACCACTATTAGGGTTTTATTTTATCTTTATTCATCACCAGTGATTTTTTTTTTTTGGGGGTTTGAAAGTGCCCTAGTTTCATCATTTCTAAGGACAGAAATTCAACTAGTGAAATATGCAGGTGTGCCTATGAATTAAATAGCCATTGTTGGCATAGTTATTAAAGGCGTTAGGTGCACTAGAGGCGCATGGGTCTCGCCTGGTCCTAGGCGCAAGGCGCAAAAAAAGCGCGGCCTGTGAAAAAAAAAAGGCGCACAACAAAAGAAACTTAAAATATTTTTATATATTAGAAAATTAATACTATTCTTCGAATAAAATAAAACTAAAGCTATAATATCACATTTAATATCGTATATTTAGTAGCAAAAGTTATAAAATGCTAGTTTATTAGTGTAGAAAAATAGTTTCCGTTAGATAAAAGTAGAAAGCGAGCTGGAATCTTGCCAGAATTTAGAGAATTTGGCCGGAAACTCTCAAGAATCTAGGAATCTCGTTAGAATATGCGCATGAACCATCAATCGGAGAATGAAAGCGCAATTGTCTTGACTTAAGGCGCAATTGCCTTGCCTTGCCAGGAAATTGAGCCTAGGCGCAAGAGGCGATGACTTTTAACAACTATGATTGTTGGCCATCAAGATGGTTGTTAAATGTAGTATCTGATTATTTAACTTTTATGATTATTGGTAAAAGATTTTTTATTTTTTTAATCCAAAAACTGCAAGATTAATGAAACCGCAAGACCTTTAAGGTTCAATACATAAACCCTTTAGAACAGGAATGCTTTTGATTTACGAACCGGCATCTGTTATCGCGCCAACTGCAAGATTAATGAAAACTGATATAGATTGCCAATAAGTCAGGGGTACATATTTGCAACAATGTAACTGGTTTAGTTTTGTGTGTTCATATAGCGTGTGAACTCGTATTAATTTTGCTTTTTAAAATCTGAATATAGCTTATTAGAACTGATCCTTATGCATATTGTTACATATATAGCCTAATGTAATATTTAATCTCTTAAGTTTTTCACGATTATGACTGGGCCATGAGCAGGTACATAGTTATGATCATGATCAGGATGTCCTTTATCGAACCTATTTCATGTATGTGTCTGTGTGTGGTGCATGTTAAAGATCCAATTGGCACATGGTTCGATTCTAAATGCACTTGTATGGGTTGGGTTACGGATCCAAACGGGTTTTAGTTAGAACAAATTGTTTCTGACACAGGTCAAAGGTTGACCTGGAGAGATTGTCTCCATCCTCTAATAATCTTCACAGTACAGCGATTTAGATATGTATTAAGAATGCACTTTGGACAACCTTCAACCCATGTCTCTTTTAGTTTCAAAGGGACCGTTTTAACGTCCAGTTTCTATGTGCAGATGACAAAGTGACGGTTCTTGAATCAGAAAAGAGAGCATGGGAGAATTCACCGGAAGCTCAAGCCATGCGAGAAGCCCTCAATCCTTGGAGAAACACTGATGCAAATGCTAGAAAACCTTCTTAACATTCCCCTGTTTGAGATTTCCTCTTGTTTTATTAGTTCTATAGAACAATGACTACAACTTGTCGTCTTCGTAAACAAAATGAAACTAAGATGAAACTATATATGTTGCATTTACACACCATACATGAGTTGCATCATGTGTTTTTTTTTTTTCTAAATGAGTGGGTCGGTCCTGTTGGCTGTCGGGTGAATGGTTTCGGTCAAGACAAGTACTATTATTGTTGAACGGCAAATTGCATAGTCTCATATCACACCAGAATGTACAAGTGACAACTCCCCTGCCAGTAGCAAAAGAAGCCACACTACAGCCAATTATGAAAACTACAGACTAAAGTGCACCCAGTTTTCCTAGCTCCAATTATGATTTTTCGCACAACTTTTAATCCATAAAAAGTTGTGGTTTGTATTTCTCCCATCATGCGATCTATTTGCCACTTCTTCCCCGCAAATAAGAGGTCATTGCTAATTTCAATATTTGGCAGAAGACGTTGCAGATCCATTGTTGTAATGTCTCCAGTAATCACGCACTTAATAATGCAGTTAATAAAAAGCATCAAAAAGTTTTGAACAAATTATAAACCCGCATGTTATAAATTATAAACCCGCATGTTATATAAACATAAACCTGCATGTTCTAAATGCTACCGAATTTGTGATCCTCCGAGTTTGTGATCATTCCGAGTTTGTGCGACATGCGTGTTTTATGTTTTCAACATGCGGAATGTATGAGTTTCAACACGTGGATTTCGTTTTTGAGGTTTATAATGTGCAGAATTCTCATCGCATACGCATCGTACGTTAAGGCCAATTATACGTTAACTAACCCCTATATATATGTTAACTTTTTTTAAAAAAATAGTATACCTATACTAACTCCAAGATAGGCACATTTACAAAACAATTTTTATGGTTTAGAAGTTAGCTCATTGGCATTAGGTTTAATTAGCCAAATACCCATTTGATTTAAAAAAAATAATAATAAAACATTACAGAATAACAAATTTTTCGAGCTCGAACATGGTACATGAATTCTTAGAGACGTCTCTGTGAAGAACTATTCGCAGCAGTCAACTATGGAACTACCTTCATCTCAAATTCAACTTACATAGTTACATGTTTATACTAGGCTCGAGCTAAATTATAGCTAGATTGGGAGCGATTTTTTTTCCAAGATAACTATAATAATTGAGTTAAGAACAAGTTGCCAACCAAATGTTTGTCGACAACCCACATGAAGTTCATACATGATACATGGATAGTCTTTAATGACCAATTTGTACATCCTACTATAAAATACTATATTTCCCATTCTAGGCACAAACTTTCGCACAATTATATTAGAGCCACCTAGTTTTTAAATATAAAAATAAAACGAAGGTAGATCGGGAATAACTCACTCAATTTTAAAAACTAAAATCTTTGTGAAGTATGTTATATGTTCAAGTACTGTTAAACAATATGGTATATGTTCAATTATACTAGAGCCGCGTAGTTTTTATATATATATGTTTACTAGGTTATAATCCAGTGTATTAGACGGGTTGAACAAATGTATTTTCATATACTAAAGGAATATTGAATTTTAATAATCTCAACTATTCGTCGTTGGCCACCAACAGTCCCAACTTCAAAAATAATCACTGGCAGTCCAAACTAAGGTTATAAAGAGGTTTGAGATGAAAATGCTGAGTTTTCAGGGCCAAAAAGTTGAGTTTTCCGGCAAAAAAAGAGTTTTCCGGAGATTTCAATAACCGGGAGTTTTACTAGAAAAAGGTTCATAAGGGTCCATAATAAAGTTACAAAGAGGTTTGGGACGAAAAAGTTGATTTTTCGGCCAAAAAAGAGTTTTCCGACAAAAAAAGTTTTTCCGATGACCGGAGACTAACAACGTTAGGGTTCTGTTAGTTAGGGTCCATTGGAGGCCAATATGTTAATAGTTGGAACTGTTAGTGGTTATTTTTTAAGTTGGGACTGTTGGCGGCCAACGGCGAATAGTTGATATTATTAAAATCCAATATTCCTATACTAAATAATAAAACAATATATCTTTTAAAGTTGTGTTTATCACACGGGTTAATAAAATGTTTAAGAACCACGTGTATTGTGCGGGTTGAATAAATGTAATTTTATATACCAAATAATTAAAAATATATCTTTAGAAACCCCGTGTATTACAATAAATCTAATTTTGTATGCTAAATAATAAAAAAAGTTATATTTTAAAAAACCTTATGTACTACATAGGTTGAATAAGTGTAATTTTACATATTAAATAATAAATAGTTATATCATTATATTTTAGCACCGTATTCATATTTTAATTATACAGGGTTTTAACCTAGTAGTTCTTAAATATGATTAGGAAAATAGTAATTGGGATTATATGGTTTGATTATAGTATTATTCAACGCAGAATACGATAATTATATTTTCGCATTCGCATTTATATCTGTAAGAGTAAACTTCCGTTTTACTCCTTGTGGTTTGGTCATTTTAACGGTTTTGCTCCAGTAATTTAAAAATAGTCATTTTCCTCCCTGATTTTTCTAACTTATCTTCATTTTGCTCCCAACCTCTAACTCCATCAGGGAGGAAACTGGCGACAAACTCGAAAGATCAGGGAGGAAAATGACTATTTTTAAACTATTGAAGCAAAACCGTTAATGACCAAACCACATAGAGCAAAACGGAAGTTTACTCTATCTGTAAATTGTAAAGCATGTAAATGAAACCTATCCACTATTAGTTTTGTATCGTGGAACTTCAACTTGGAATTAAGATCAACTCTTAAGATAAAGATAAAGATAAGATAAAAAAACTAAAGACTTATCACCTTATCGAAAATTAAAATTCAATTTATAAATAATGTTATAAGCATGATAAGATTTAATATTAATTTAGTGTAAGATAAGTATAAAAAAGACGGGAAAACAAAAGTTAAATGCTTTCAATGAATGACGCGTATCACATATTGGTTTAATTTATTATATAACTAGGTTATAACCGCGTGTATTACACGGGTTGAATAAATGAATTTTATATACTAAATAATAAAACAATATATCTTTAAAAACCTCCCTTATTGCACGGGTTGAATAAATATCATTTTTAAATATTAAGTAATAAAAAGTTATATCTAAGAGCACTCACATTCAATCCATCAAATAATGAGAGGGGAGGTTTTTATATTATAAAGGGTATAAAAAGTGGTTGAGTGGAGGAGAGAGAAAATGTTACTGTTCATCTGTATATTTGGGGGGACACTGTTCATCCAGTATAATTTTTTTAATATATATTGAAAGTGGTTGTGAGTGAATGAGAGAGAAAAATGTAATGATAATATTATTTAATTGAAAGGAGAGAGAAAAAGTATTTGTTTTTAGTGGAAATATATTGATATAGGAGTTGTTTTTTAGTGGAATGTATGTATAATTTGATGGATTGAATGTGAATGCTCTAAAAGAACCGTATTCTATGGGTTGAATAAATTTAACTTTATATACCAAATAATAAAAAAAATTATATCTTTAAAACAACGTGTATTACACGGGTTGAATAAATGTAATATTTTTTACCAAATAAAAAAATATCTATAAAAACCCTCGTGTATTACACACGGCTTGAATAAATATGATTTTATATACCAAATAAAGAAAATTATATTTAAAAAACTAATGGATACTCGGTACGCGATAGATATGGTGATTGCGGAGATGATTATTGAAAAGAAGATACAGTGGTCAAACATGTTATTCAAGAAGCATACTTATGGGTTTTTCATATCATTTTGTGGTTTTGGCTAAATGTTTATTTGAATTTATGAAATGTATCATATCATTTTATTTGAATATTCGATAAATTGGTATTAATATTATAGATTATGTGTATTTTTTAATACTATGTAGTATACCAATACATACAAATATGCAATAACAATTTATTCAATGTTAAAAAAATTAAGCTTTTTTTAGCTAAGCTAAATACACGGTTAACCACCCATAACTGACCCGCTATAACCATCAAAACCGAATAACCATAACCACAATAACCGATCGGTTATGGTTATGGTTATCCAATAATCGACATCGCAGTTATGATTATGGTTATGGTTATAGTTTTTGGTCAAAACCGACCCAAACCGACCCATGCACACCCTTAGTATAAATATATACATATATTTATATTTATGTATGTATGTATAAAGGTCCCACCACCATTTTAGGAATTTCACCTGAAAACTGATTAGGATACAAACTCAAAACCTCAAGTTTCTTCAACTTTCCGATATCATTCGGAACAATTCCGGTCAATCTGTTCACTGAGATATCAATTTGAGTCAAATTTGGCGACTGAATAACCGCCGGAAGCTCACCGGATAAATTACCCGTGTATTACACGGGTTAAATAAATGAATTTTATATGCTAATATTAAAACAATATATTTTTAAAAACCTCTTTTATTGTACGGGTTAATTAAATGTAATTTTATATATTAAAAAATAAAAAATTATCTATAAGAACCATATTGTACGGGTTGAATAAATGTAATTTTATATATCAAATAGTAAAAAAGTTATATCTTTAAAACCATGTGTATTACACGGGTTAAATAAATGTAATATTGTTTATCAAATAAAAAAAATCTTTAAAACCCTCGTGTATTACACACGGCTTGAATAAATATGAATTTATATACCAAATAAAGAAAATTACATTTAAAGAACTAATGGATACTCGATACGCGATAGATATGGTGATTGCGGAGATGATTATTGAAAAGAAGATACAGTGGTCAAGCATGTTATTCAAGAAACAAATAAGCAGTCATTTTAGTGATAAAATATACATTATATTTAAAAACCCGTAATAAATCTAATTTTATATATAAAGTAATATTGAAAGTTATATACAATTTGTTAAAAATTATGTAATAAAATCGATATAACAATTTTTTAATAATAAAAATAAAAATAAACATAAATAATATATTAATACAAAGTTTGGTTTTGGTGATAAATAATTTGGTTATTTAAAAATATCTTAAATTAATAATATTTAGTAGGAGAATTATCTATAATTAATTAGAAAAGATTAAACTAAATAGCAATTACCATAAGATATTAAACTAAATAATATTTTGTATGAGGGTTATCTATAATTAATTAGAAGAGATTAAACTAAAACAATAATTATCCGTAAGACATGGCGTAATATAATGACAAGTGTCCCTTAAATGGGTTTTTTTTTTTATTATAGAGTATAGATATAGATAAGTGATTTTATTAAATTTACAATTACAATCGTAATACTTTTAAAATTTTACTATGAAGAAATCGCAGGTTCAAATTAACATGATGAAAGAAAACAAAATACTTGTCTATTGCAACAATAAAAGTGTCTCCCAGGGTTTAAAGATGTACACGAAGTTTGAATTACAGTATGGGCATTGCACCATTGACGAAGATTGAAGATAGGTAGGAGAGATGATTTGCTCGAACTGTGTTATGTTGGGAATTTAGGGTTTCAAGGTTCTGGTTATATAGGGGGTGAAAGGGCTGGAAAATGAGAGGGAAAACAATAAAGAATAAATGGTTAATTAAAAGAAAAATGAAATGACTAAAATGCCCTTGGCTGACTTAACACATATGGATGGGGTTAAGTCAATTGGATCAAAATGGCAACGATGAAATCTCTTTGGACCCAGATGCGAAAAATGAAACTTCTAACTAAACTGACAAAATAACCCAAACCACAGGAACTAAAATTACATTTAACTAAAAAAAACTTGTTTGAATTGTTTCATTTTATTACATTAACTTGACTTGATAAGATTTGTATCCCAATCGGAAAATCTAACAATGACAAAAAGAATGACGACCAATAACTAACCTACTAAACGTGGATCGAGGAGTTGAGGCCCATAACATTTTAAAGCTTTTGTAACAACTTCACCATCCATAACTATAAATAGAACATAACCGAAAGCTTAATATGGATACGAGCATGTGAGGACTGAAAATTATATTAAACACACCAAGCCATACGTGGTTAGCATATTTACGATTTGATATGTACACTAATCGTTTAGTCCGAAACTTTTTGTGTTAATATTCTTTAACTTATACAAAAATTACAAATACAAATACACACACATATATATATTAATAAGAGTTAAATGCCATTTTAGTCCCTATGGTTTTAGTCATTTTGCCAGTTTAGTCCAAATGTTTCATTTTTAACTTGTGTGTCTAAAAAGGTTTCACCGTTGCCATTTTAGTCCACTGGGTTAACTTCATCCAATTTTTCTGTTAACCAGAAGGGCAATTCGGTCATTTTATATGTAATTATGTTAACTAGAAAGGCAATTCGGCCATACAAAATGACCGAATCGCCCTTCACGTTAACAGAAATAATGGATGAAGTTAACCCAATGGACTAAATTGGCAACAGTGAAACCTTTTTGGACCCAAATGTTAAAAATGAAACCTTTGGACTAAACTGGCAAAATGACTCAAACCACATGGACTAAAATGGCATTTAACTCTATTAATAAAATACGAGTTAAATGCCATTTTAGTCCCTGTGGTTTGGCCATTTTGCCAGTTTAGTCGAAATGTTTCATTTTTCGTCTGTGAGTGCAAAAATGTTTCACCGTTGCCATTTTAGTCCACTGGATTAACTTCATCAATTTTTCTGTTAACGAGAAGGACAATTCGGTCATTTTATATGGCCGAATTGCCTTTCTAGTTAACAGAATTACATATAAAATGACCGAATTGCCATTCTCATTAACAGAAAAAATGGATGAAGTTAACCTAGTGGACTAAAATGGCAACGGTGAAACTTTTTTGGACCCACAGACGAAAAATGAAAACATTGGCCTAAACTGACAAAATAACCCAAACCACAGGAGTAAAATGGCATTTAACTCATAAAATACTTATGTTTAAACTACAAATCTCCTCAATTCTCACTCGTTTCTATTTTTAAAACACATAAGATACCAAACCATTTTAACCTAATATATAAAAAACACCTTTAAAAAGTTCTAAAAGTTAACCGGGTGAACATGTGGATCAACTAGATTGACTTGCACATGCCCGTTTAGTTAAATGTGTTCACGGATTGGAGCTAAAACTAAGCGGAACCAGTTAGGCGAAACCAAAATCTGTAAACTCCATGTAAAGTTGTGTCGAGTTTTTCAGAAGCCAACGTGGCCAGACGATTATAAACCAAAGAGATTGATATGCAATATATATTTGAAAGGGATAAATTGGTTGTGGTGTAAAATCATGACATTATTATCAATCATAATCACGTAAATGAAGCCAAATAAATGAAATGGACTATCAATTAATCTATTTAAAAGAGGAAAAAAAAGTAAACGTAACAGGAACTTAATTATTTGAAAATATTGTCAATTTATAGTCCCGTTTCTTTCTTCTTGATCGAGATGGAATGTTCTTTAGAAATCAAAACGCAATGAATTAGCTACTACATATTTTTGGAAATTTATTTCCAAAGTTCAACATGTGGTGGGTGAGTTGATATTCTAGAATTCAGGAGTTTTAATAGAATCGGTCTATTTGGTTTATTTTAATTATGAGGTTGCCGTAAAAAAAATCTTATATGCTTCACAAACAAAAGGTTAGAAATTCAAGTCCTATTAGGGTACTTGGTATCATTCACCGAATGCATGCGGGAAGAGGTTTTCACCGAGCGGTGAATTGGTGCCGCCCCATTTTCGGTGATTGGGTAGTGGGTAAATCGGTGTATAGTCACCGATGCGGGAAGAGGAGGGAAGGAAGAGAGAGAGGAGGGTTTAATGGTGGGTCCCAACCCCTTTCAACCAATCAGAACTTTTTTTTTAAAAAAATTTACCACTCTCCAGGTGTTTGAATCACTGCCAGTGATTGAGTGTAAAATGGGGAGTGGAATGGGGACTTGACGTGTCATAATATTATTCGCTGGACAATGACTCAAACACCCTAAAGTGTTTGAATCATACCCTCCACCCTCCACCCTTAAGTGCAAGTGTTGGTGTATTTATTCTAGAAAATCTATTTAGACTCAGACTCGAGCTCGCTTATTATTTAAACATGACACTTCAGACTTTTATTGTATCGATCTCGAGTACCTTACAAGAATAGTCATACTAATATTTTTGTCGATACAAGAACAAATTGTCAAACTTGTAAATAATTAACTTGTTTTATATGAAGTGATATAAATTTGGTTTATCACAAGATCATCGCCAATGCCGTCTTGGGAGGCTGGAGTTGGAGTGGTTGTAGGTGATGGTGTAGCAATTTCCGGACTAACATTTGAATCATAATAATATATATTTATATTAATATTTATTTTTATAATTATAAATTAGATATATATTTATTAATGTGTCAGCTTTTCAAATTTACCACATCTATATTTCTCTCGACGGCTAAAATTTATATGAATCAAAAAAATGTTAACAATAGGGTTTTTTTTTTTTTTTTTACCAAAATGTGTATTATTAAAAATGTAGGTTTACTTAATTCATAAATGTAGTGTTGTATTACAACTTACAAAAATAAAACCAATTTTGGAAAAATAATCTAAAACATATACAGTAGAAACTCTATAAAATAATACACTTGGGACCACCAAAATTTATTAATTAAAAGAGTTATTAATTAATCGATAAATTAATAATTATTAATTTATATATTAATTAATATTTTATTAATTTATAGTAGATAGATACTTAGTTTACAAACACCTTTCAAGCTTCCACTTAATTATTGTATACAATGCATGTATATCAAATAAACGGCCCAATTTGAAAGAAACCTTCAATCTCCCACCTTATTATGCTTCTTGTGTTCAATGTATCACTTTATGGACATTAAAAATATTTTTTATATAAATACAAGATCAAAATAGGTTAACACAAACAAATCATACACACAACATGGCTTCCCATCTTAAAGGTGTGAAAAAAACAACAAGGGGAAAATTAGAGACGATATTCAAGGGGAAATTGATTTCAACAAAAAACAAAAGACAATTGAGTCATTTTTCAAGAAACCTTCATAAATCATTCATGTAATATGCTATATATAAGGAATTATTAATTTATATTTTATATGGGGTCTAAAGAAATTATCAAAAATGTATTATCTTATAATTTTAGCGAATTATTAATTTAGCACCATATCCCCGAGTCGGGATCGGCAAAAAATATTATCTTAGAGAGTTTATTAAATAATCGAGTATTAATTTATCGAGTTTCTACTGTAGGTTTATTTAACATGAAACCTGATTATTATTTTAGATTATATTTTGGTTACGACGTAAGGCCAAGTGTGGTCATAAAGCCCTTTGTGAGACGTTATGCGACAAGTGGCGAAACGCGTAAGAAAGAGACTTTAGGGGCTTTATATCACAACCATGGTTGTAAAACAAGGTTTTCAAGGCCGAGTACTCCCCGAGTAGTCGCCACAAGGCAAGCTGCCGAGATGACTTTTTTTGACTTCGTCTAATTACTCGGAGTCGGTCAAACGCGGTCAACCTCGGCCAAAATTGGATCTAGTTGGTCAACTCGGGCCTAGTTTGACTTAAATAATAATATAACATAATTTCTATGCCTATCATATTAAAGAATGAATATCATTTTCACGTATTTTGTTATAAATATTAGTAAATTTGTGTTATGTGACATATATTTAATCTCCAAAAAGTAATTTCTTTATAATTTAACATGACCGAGTACTCTCTGCGTAGACCGAGTACTCTCAACTCCCCGGCTGACCGACTAGGGAACGCCTAACGACTTTTGCAACCATGATCACAACAGAGTGTAGTCATAAAGCCTCATAGCCATCATTAATTAATTGTTAATTTTCTATTTTTTTTATTTAATCTCCAATTTATTAAATTAAAAAAAAATTACGTTATTTAATAATCTGACCTAGTTTATTAATAAAGCATAAAAGATTAAAGTTTATTTTTAAATAAATAAGTTTTCATAAAATTATTTTATAAGTACTAAAACTGCCATATTTTTAAAGTTATAAATAAGAGAAAAACAAGTTTTAAAAACCAATTTTAAACATTTGAGAAACTGCAGGGACCAAATGTGTATAAACCAAAAACTTTCAAAAACCAATACCGCCTGCTCTGTCTTCTTCTCCGATTTTCCGGCTGACTTCCGACTAGCCCGAAAACTTTTTTAATACATATGACCGTTCAACGTCATATTTTTTGAAAACAACAACCTTCACCCCGTTATGTATATTGTGAGGAGAGAAAAAACCAACTCATAGCGTCGGCCATAGCGATGTGCCCAGACGCTATGGGGCACGATGACCAAGAAAGGCGGCATATACCGCCCCGTTACGGACGTTCTAATAGTTCAAAAGTTTATTTGATTACATTTTTCAGTTACATTATTTCAATAAATATTTTTCTATTCTATCATTTTAATTAATATGTTTGCTGTAGACTGTCTGAATTGTGATGAATGAACCTTCTCGGAAAAGATCTAAACGTAATAAAATATGTTACCATAAACTCTTGATATACGCAACTGACCAATTATACATAAAGTCAACTTTAACCATGGTTACATATAAGGGTAAAATAGTCTTTATACCCAACTTAGGATTATATAACACAGCAGAAGGTTGGGTGAACTACACTTCAAATGCTAAGGCGTTACTAATTTACTAAATAGTAACAATGTCCATTTTTTCGAGCATGATCGCTACCACGGTCGCCACCTTCCTCCTCCTCCTTACTCTCACTTCCGCCAATCGTCCGAATCATCACTTCAACAAGATTTACGCCTTCGGAGCCTCTTACGTCGACACAGGAAACACGAATGCCACCACCGCGCCTAGCATCTTCCGTTACGCCTCTAACCTCCCTTACGGCCGCACTTTCTTCCACCGCCCAACCAACCGATACTCCGATGGCCGTTTAGTAATCGATTTCGTCGCGGAATCACTCTCACTACCTTACCTGCCACCCTACCTTAACCCCGAGGAGGCCGACACTTCCTCGGGTATTAATTACGCGGTCGCAGGATCCACTGCGATCGAACATGAATTCTTTGTCGAAAATAACCTTCCCTTAGCTATAACACCTCAGTCGCTACAAACTCAGTTAAGTTGGTTCAATAAGACATTGGAGGGGCTAAATTGTAAAAGTGCAATATCGACGTCGCGGGAGTGTAGGGCCGCGTTCCGGGATTCGTTGGTCTGGTTGGGTCAGATGGGATCAAATGACTATACTTACACCCTTCGATCGAATGTGAGCGCAGAAACAATTCAACGCCTCGCCATTGATCGTGTTACAAGGTTTCTAGAGGTAATAATAATTACTCTAGTTATTATTATTCTATTCCACACGTGAACTCATTTTTTGTACTTTTTTTTGAACAATCAAACTTCTATATATAAATATAGAAAATCAAGCAAGAAACTGGAAAACAAAACACGAAAACAAGCATATTTGCAAGTTGACATGACCAGCATTGCCTCTTTAATCCGAATATTATTTATGTTACCTTATTAGTTTTTTTTTACAAATTAATACTCCTAACTTACAAAACTACGATAAAAAATCACATGTTAATAAACCAATTATGTTTGAACTATAAATTTATCTATTTTTGAACAACATGAAATATCAAACCACATTTTGTTTAATTACAATAAATACCTTTTAACAAAATAAAACATGTTCAACATGTAAATCCATCATGTTGACTTTAAACCGGAGAACATGCGTAGTGGGGTTTTTTTGGGAGTTTTTTCCCTAAAAAACGGCCATCTCCCACCCCCGGGGGCGTTTTTTTCAACAAAATTGTTTTTGGCGTGCTTTTTTCCACGCCCAGGTTCATTAGTTTTGGCCAATCACCATTGATCTTCCTTTTGTTTGTCCAATAAGAATTTTTTGATGATTTTTTTTATTTAATTTTATTACACATCTTTTAACATAATGCCTCACATCTCCACTACACCCATTTTAAAAAACGTCCCATAATGCCCCATTTTTTACTGGGCTGTCACATGACGCAAAAGACCCAAGGGTAAGAGCATTACCGCTACACATGGTCCGACAAGTTTAGCTAAATGTATTCACGAAATAAATAGTCAAACAAGGATAAACCTAAACTCATAAATTGTTTAGATTATAGGGGTTTCTCATTGAGGGGTTTAAATTGGGGATCTATTGTGCGAGGGGGCTCTCTAGCGCGGACCCGGTTAAGACAACGTATGCTAGACCTCCCGACATTCGCGAATAATTCACACCTTTCAAAAAAAAAAAAAAAATCATTCACACCCCTACTTATAAGCATGTAAACGTAAACATGTAATAACCACTTTGTTAGATTTGGTTCTGGGCCTGTAGCAGCTCCTTTACTTTTTTGGAATATTAGTTGCAAAATTGATTTTTGATAATAAATGTAAATAATTTAAACACAACTACCCACTGTAAATATACTTTAATAAAATGCCACGATTCTGATTTCAGTAATACAAAATTGTAATTCACGAGAAAAACTTTAAACAAAATTATTAAAAACATATTTAATACAAAATTTACGTATAGAATTTTAATTTATATTATGTATACAGTTAGGAACAGATGAATAGCAAGCATTCACGTTATTAGTTTTGCATGTAATATTATTTAGTTTCAATTTCACTCATATACCATAATATATATAATACTAGAAGTCTAGAAGGGTGCCTCTCTGATACGACAGTAAACACAAACACTGCATAATGTGTATGATTTGGTTGGTTTGGTAATTTTCAATCGAAGTCGAATTGAAGTCACCGGTTAGTCTATTTTATTAACCAATCGGTTTTCGGTTAACCAGTTCGGTTTATTCGGTTAGATTGACGGTTTTTTGTTTGGCTCGCTTAATTTCGGTCAATAGCCAAAACCAAACTCGGGCTAATTTTTTTACTTATAAATACATGAAATGGAAGTATAAATACATGAAGTTGATGTATAAAATATGAAATACATGAACTGGAGGTATATCTACTAGAAATATATGAAAATATAAATGGTTCGGTTTGGTTAATTTTGATTAAACGAGGATACAATAAGAACCGATTACCGGTTTTTGGTTAATTCGGTTTTCAGTTAATTCAGATTTTTGTGATTTCGGTTTGGTTTTGTCTGTTTTCGATTTTGGTTAACGATTCAGTTATTGATCATCCCTACAGAAAAACTATAGCAATACTATACTCATACTAAAGAAAATAAAATGTTCGTTTTTAATATTCTTTTTTTAGAGAAATATTAACATACGAAAAAAATTATGGTTGTTTAAAAATCATAGAGGTAGTTAGTTTTTTATAAGAGGATTAATCGTAACTACTAATTAATTAACTAGAATTTGGTTAAACATGAGAAATTAGAATTGTAATTAAGATTAGGGATGAGGTTGGTATCATTACTGGTACCAAAAATACCGGTACAAAAAATCGCCAAATATGGGTGCCGGTATCGAAAATGTTCGGTATTATACCGGTATTTGTGTGTAAAATTCGGTAAAATACCGGTACCATACCCAAAATACTAGTACCGAAAACGCCATCAAGTGGGTACCGGTTCGGTACCGAAAAAAAAAATTGGTACGGGAAATTCAGTACTAGTACCAAGTCCCATATGCTCATCTCTAATTAAGATTAGGGTCTAGAGTGTAATTAGTGTTTAAAAGACTAACTTACGCTGATTTTAACGTTGTATCTTATCCATTAAATTCTAAAAAACTAACTTTTGGGAATCTTAACATGAATCTCTCAAATGTATTATAATGTGGTATGGATTTACTTTTTTACCGATTTGATTTTTCTCTTAATAACTTTCGTACGTTAACTTTAAAACAATACATAGGTATGTTTAATTTTTCTCAATAGTCAAGGATAAATTTTTTTAAAAGCAAAGTTATATTCGAAATAATGTTTTTTTTTTGGTATCTTAAGCTATATCTCGTTTCGGTACCGTACTGGTATCGTGACGAACAAATTGAACTGATATCGACCGAGCAACATCGGTACCGATATCGATATTATCCAAACCGTAAGTCGTTCCAATGGTTTTCGATCAATTAAAACAATATTTTTTTTGGGCGGGACTTTATCTTTTTGGTTACATTAGACAACTTTTGTGTAATGAAACTACACTTTTTTAATCATAAACTAAAGCGAGTACCGGTACCCTAACGAGCCAAGTTGCATTCAGAATAATGTATTTTTTGTTTCGTAAACTATACTGATTGTTGGTATCGTACCGGTAAAGAAACGAACTTGTACAGACAATATCCGCATGATATGAACGTGTGCTAATATTCATTTTTATGGTTTCGACCAATGTAACATATTTTGTTTCTTTTCAAATATAATATTTATAAAATTCTCTATATACTGTTACGACACGTTTATTTTTATCTGTGTTTCAATATAAATTGTATTAGACATTGAACTGTCAACTTACGACAAAACCTACTTGTTATATACAAAACAAAATATAAAATAATATACAAGTAAAATAAAATTGTAGATACACATTCATTTGTCCTAATTTTCAATATATATTACTATCTTTCTTGTAAAATATGTATAGATTGACCATGTATATTTGTTGCTTTGACAGGCAATACTTAACAAAGGTGCAAAATACATTGTAGTAGAAGGCCTACCTGCCAGTGGTTGCTTAGCCATATCATTGTTCCTTTCACCGGCATCCGATCGTGATGACTTGGGTTGCGTAGCCTCGGTCAACAACCAAAGATTCATCCATAACACCATTCTCCAAGCCAACATTCAAGACCTAAGAAGAAGATACCCGAAAGCTGTCATCGTGTATGCTGATTATTGGAATGCTTATCGTTCCATAATCAGGAACGGACCAAGGCTTGGGTTCCAAGAGCTTTACAAAGTATGTTGTGGGGCTGGTGGTGGACTCTACAACTTCAACTTGGCGGCCATTTGTGGGTCCCAATCCGCGAGCTCGTGTCAAGACCCTTCTCAGTATGTCAATTGGGATGGACTTCACCTTACTGAAGCTATGCATAAAGTACTTTCTGATATGTTTCTTGAAGGTCCTTTCACTTATCCGCCGTTAAAGTACTTGTTGAGACGCTAAAACGACGACTCAAACTAGATGATAATATGTGCCTTTTTGTGATATCTTATCACTTATGGCATTTAGAATCTGTCAACAATAGCATCAATCTATTTACCCATATATATATAGGTTGATTCAAGTTGTATTTAGTTTTAACATATCAAATAAGTAAACAAAGAAATATTACCAAGGATAAACTGCCTTTATAAGACAATTACATAAAGAATGTCTTTAACTTAAAATACACATTTTTTGATGATCATTTAAGGATCAATCACCCCAAAAGCAAGCGATATCAACTCGTTTGACAACAGGAAACCATCTGGATCGCTTAACCGAATAAACCCAATCTCATTTTCCAATTTTTCGTCATCTAAAACCAACGAACTAAACTCATCTTCTGTAATTTCTCTTCTTTGATCATCCAAAAACAACACATGCCCACTTTTCATATAAGGCTCATAAACCTTGCACAATTCAACAGCGACCTCGCTTCCAAAATCTTCCATAAAACTCTTGAATTCCAACCCTTTTGAAGTTCTAAACGAAAGCATCACGATATCCATAGCCATTTCCCCTTCATCAACATCATCTTCTTCGCCCAAATCAACTAAACCATCCTCCAAATTCTTCACGTAATTTGTGTAGTCTTTTAACTTTTTTGGTCTTGAATATCTTGTTCCGTTTATATAACTAGCAGAACCTAAACCGAACGCATAAAAAGGCTTGTTTATCCAGTATGTGTAGTTGTGCTTGCACTCAAAACTGCTTTTGCTGTAGCTGCTAACTTCATAATGGTTATAATTAGCCTCGCCGAGTGTTCTTGAAGCCATTCGGTAGAATTTTGCAGATTGGGTGTCTGAAGGCAGTGGGAATTCACCTGGTGTGTACCTGTAAATCATTGTAACTCATTTTATTTTTGTAAAACTCATTTGGGTAACGCACATATAGTAAAAACGGGCGGGTCGGGACATCGGGTAATGTGTCAGTCAGTGTTCAGGCAAGAGCATAAAAGGGCTGGGCCAACCAGCAAGCACTATATTGTGAGTTGGGAGGTTCATTTGTTTGACTTAACTCATTTAATCCTTCGAAGTTAAAACAGAACTCAAATACACCCATTCATAGGTGAACGGGTCAAAATTGACACCTCTAGCTGTAGACTGTAGTTTTTAATTTTATACCATAAACCATGAACCTAATTGAATAGAAGTTATGTATCAACATGATTATATAGACACACATCTCTATATATATTATGTACAAATCGAGTGAAGAATCAACCATTTTAGTGCAGTAAAAAACCAAATACTTGTATTTAACTATTTATCACAAGAGAGTTGTCTTATACTAACAAACAAAATATTCTATATTAGTGAGGATAATAATAAGGCCATCCAGTGTGGGCTCACACCCCCTGCCACATCACCTCCATAGCACCCCAAACACTAATTCAGGGGCGTTATCGAGGGCTTCGCCAAGCAGATGACAAGCGCCAAAGGGATGGTTTGGGGGGCACTTGATTCTAACCAATCAGATTTTTTTCTTTATATAGTTAAAGGGGTTTAAAGGGGGCTTTATTCAACACCGTGCAAGTTAACAATAAAACCTCCCACTTACGTGGGCTTTATGCCACACCATGCAGCCTAAGTTAGGAATGAAAAAGAAAACCCTATACATAGATCCACAAGGAACAACATAAACCGGTAAACACAACCTTGAAGTTTGTATAACACAATACAGTTAACCAATCAGTGGTTGATTTGCTATTACATTATACATTAGCAAACAGGATCAGTTTAATATTCAAACGAAATTCAACTCGTTTCCTTTGTAAATTTACAACCTTAAAAATCAAAATCAAGAATTGTACCATTTTGACACTGAAGGCAAGTATGAACATGTAATCCAGAAAAGCTACGGACACAGGGAAATTTTACAAAATCGACAATCTTTTGGGGACGGAAGTCATCTAATTTTCGGCTTTAAACTAAAACCTTAACACTATACGGGCCACAAAGCAAGGTATCATGACTCATATGCATAAAAAAAAGATTGTTTTGAAGAACTTACAGTGATCCAAATTTTGTGTCTTTTTCAATCTGCAAGTCATAAACCGAGACATGATTCGGCTGCGCTTCAACAGTGAGCCTCAAACTCTCTTCCCACATTTCTTGAGTTTGATTCGGGAGCGAAGAAATAAGATCCATGCTCCAATTACCAACCCCACATGAACCAATAATCTCAATCGCCTCATGAACCTCCTTAACACCATGAGCCCTCCCACAAGCCTTCAATAACTCTTCTTGAAACGCTTGAACTCCTAAAGACACCCTATTCACACCCAACCCCATCAAGTCCTTCAGCTTCCTATCATCAAATGTCCCAGGGTCCATTTCCATTGATATTTCAGCATCCAAACATATCCCAAATCTTGATCTCAAAGTGTCAAGAACCTTAGCAACAAGTCTTGGTGGCACTAAAGAAGGTGTGCCACCACCAAAGAAGACAGTTTGAAGAGGTGGGTGTGGGTCAAAATGTGTTTTTGTTGCCTCAATTTCACGGATAAGAGTGTTAATGTAGTTTAATATTCTTGGGTCATCATCTGCGGTTTCCTGGGATGTGGAGCCGAGAGCAACGATGGGGAAGTCGCAATAATGGCAGCGTTTACGGCAAAAGGGGAGGTGGATGTAAGCTGAAGCTGGTGGGAGTTTGTAAGAAGGGGTTTCGAGTGTTTCGATGGTTAAAGGATTGGTTGAGGCATTTCGTCGAACAGTTGGTGGGCTTAGAGGTAATAAGGTGCAAAAAATGGGTGTTTTGAAGGGGAGGATGGTGTTGGATTTGGTTTTTGAGTGGAGGGTTAATAGCATGGGAGCAATGGTTGATTTCAACATGGTTGAAGTTTGGTTTTTGATGTGAGATAGAGAAGTAGAAATTGTTTTGTACTCCGTTTGAAACAAATATGCCAGACAGATTATTGTTGGTTTCAAATGGCTCGATAAATTTCTCAATGGCTCAAACTATCTACACATAGCCACCCAAAAAATTGTTTTTTTTTTTACTATATGCACACCCTGCAGTGTCGAGCTGTGGTCAAAACGCGACGTTTTGGTCCGGTCAACCAGATAAAGACTGACGGGTGTCTGACGGGTCTGTTGACCGGACCAAAACGCGTCCTGTCAACCAGACACCATATCAGTCTTTTGTCTGGTTGACAGAACCAAAACGAAGCCAAAGCTCGGCGTTTTGGTCCGGTCAACAGACCCGTCAGTCTTTGTTTGGTTGACCGGACCAAAACGTCACGCTTTTGCCACAGCTCGACACTGCAGTGTGTGTATATATGACAAAAAAACACTTTTTTGGTGTGCATATAGACACATTGGTGTGCCAATAGTTACACCCTCTCTCAATTCCGAATATTAAGACTCAGGGCTGTTTGTTTACCTCTTAACGAGACTCTTAATGGTTCAACACTTAATGGTTCAGACTGTTTGTTTCACGAGCAAATATCTGAATGGTTCAGACATTTGTCTCTGAATGGTTAAGCATTATACAGAGTCTGAATGGTTAAGACCTCTAATCTGAATTGGTTAGACATTTGCCTCCGAAAAGTTAATCATTATACAGGCTCTTAATGATTCAGATCTCTTACTAGTTCAGCACTTACTGGTTCAGCACTTAATCATTCAGATGTTATCAAACAGCCCCACACTCACAAAGTGACTTGAAATATCAAAAACCCAACAACTATACAATTTATTTATTTATTTTTTACAGTTTCAAGTTTCTAAAATTTTAAAATACTATTACTATATTTTTTAAAAGTATATAATATATCAATATAATAAATTTCGGATAAACGGATATGAGATGAATTTTGGGTAACTGGATGAGAATCACTTAATACCGTACCCATCTCAAAGAGTCAAACCTATTTGAAAACTATAACTAGTTCCATACTCTTGTATCCGTCCTATGGGTTGAGATCTTGTACAAACAGTGCTAATTGTAAGAACCATAAAAACAGATCTGAACAATTAATAGTTTAAATCAAGGGTTGGGGTTGATTATAAATAAAACCCCTATAATTAAAAATTAGTACCAACAAGTTAGTGGTAATTTCGTAAAATTGCTAGTAATTTGACAATTTTCAATTAAATACAAATTCCACCAAGGTTTTTTAAACTAAAATAACTTTTATATACTTCATTATCTTTTAATATATATATATATATATACACCATAAAATCAAGTATTTTTTTATCTTTAATATGAGTACCATATTGCTATACATTTTTTTATTTATAAAAGTAACTTTTAAAAAAGTTACCAAAAGTTGTTTTATAATTGTGCTGATTATGTGTTAATTACAATATAATACAAACATACACCAAAAGTATATATAATTAGCACATCTGATGTGCTGATAATGGAGAACGATTGAAGATGTTGTGCTAATGTCGTTTATGTTGATAATGGAGAACGATTGAGGACGATGTGCTGATAATGGAGAACGATTAAGGATGTTGTGCTAATTATATACTGTTGTGCTGATTATATTTTTTGTGGAGGTTCCTACAGGTTGGTTCGATCATGGAGAGTTACTAGACCATGGATATGTTAAAAAATTCAAACTTTGATTTGAATTAAACTTGCATGGATTTAGGGATGTTTTAATAATTATTTTTAATTAGTTATAAATAAATGTGGTGAAAATGTCTAAATTACCCCTAAGCTAATTTTTTATTGAAGGACACTTGTCAATTATGTGTTGGTTATTACAGTTCTTACAAACATAAGTGTTTGTATTTGATCTCATTCCTCCGTCCTATTTTGAGTTTTTTTTCTAATCCTAGCTGTCTTAATTTTAGTGCATTATAAACGTAATTAATTTTATTTTATTACAACTATTTGTTTGATACATAAAAACAAACATATTATTTTATTTCTCACAAAAAAAGTCACTCAAACTAGTTTTGATATATATTAGTTACTAAACTTCTTTAAAATGCAAGTACTTGTTAGTACAATTATGTTATGTCTAATGATTGCGTTTTGTTTATGGTGGCACATTCGTTTGTCTGTTTTGGTTTAACATGTGAACGTCCCAGTGTTACGCATTAAAGAGTCATGCATAGCGCAACACTGATGCGTCACCTGTCATTGATGTGCTAGATTGGTGTGTCTATATATAGAGATGAGTGGTTCGTTTGGTCATAACTTTGGGATTGCTTTTGAGATAACTTTTGTAAAGGAGATGAAATGTTGCCCAAATATACATTCAATGTTTATTTACGGATTTGCGTCATATTCACACACATTAGCAAGATTTTGCACGTGTTCTTGTGTTAAAGTAGATTCGTACATCATTTTACACGTCTAACCGCATCATACGAAGATCGTTCTTGGATTATCCAGTGGTATCAAAGCTTGGATTTTCGACACTAGATACCATTGGAATGTGAGGTCCGAATATAACAGACTTCCAACATCCTATGTTCTGTTGAGCAAGTATGTGTACCATCCGACGTTGCCAGATATTATATTCTAATCTAACAAGCATCGGTGGTTTGCTGTTGTAACCGGAAATATGGGAATCATGAATGTTATGTGCCATTTCTTTTGATCTTTTGTGAAAACAAAGTACGTAAACTTTTATTAGTTATGCTTTTGAATCTGAATTCAGATACAATGAACAAATTGGATTTCTTTGTGACTGATCTTTGAATATTAAACTGATTGTGAAATAAAGTTTAATGTGACCAAGCTCTGATACCAATTGTAGGATCTGAGTTTGATATTTGTGGTTTATAAGCAAATTAGGAATAGTCAATTTATAAATTGAAAGACGGTTAATGCGAACACACAAATAGGAAGATATATCAAGTGTTTTTCATTGGAATCAAATGATTACAATTACGATATGATGATTATATAATCTCCCCTTCAGCCCGATCACTCACTAGACTGTTCGTACAAAAGGAATGAAAGTGATTATTAGATCTCTAATAGGTAAGATCTATTTATACAAATACGAAAGCTCTGTTTGTGATCGTCCGACGTCACCCTGATAGTGACATCTAACATTCCTAACAGAAAAGACTCCATAGATGTTTGCAAACATCCGTGGGAATATATTATCTGATCCAAGACACGAAAACTCTGTTACAAGTAAAATATTGTTACATAGATGAAACCGCCGATCCTTCAAACCAATGTTGCTTCATATCAAACATCCGTTTGCCCTGAATAAATGTTTGGTCTTCTTGAACAGATCCTTGCTTCAACAGGGCTTTGGCCTTAATCAGTGCTTGGTTCTTCTTCAACAGTGGTTTCCAAGGATTGAACAGATGCCAGCATGTCTTCAACAGATGTTCTTATTAGTGTTCAAGATTCACTATCCTTTGGGAGGAGAATGCTTCATCTACGATTTATTTCTTGATCATTTGGTCATTTTTTGGCTTTTGAATATCATCTGTTTTTTCTAGGTCAAAAAACTTTTTCTTAGAAATAATATAAAAATCATTTTATAAAAATAAGGATTACTCACCAACTTTTGTTGACCTAAAATTTTTTTCTAACATGATACAGGTACACAAGTTTGAGGATTTGAAGTTGAAGACACATATCTTACTATCTTAGTAATAAAACTTTGTTTTAATATTGTTGAATATTCCTATGATTATGTGTGACAATTTAATAATGGATGTGCTTTAAATATTAAAACTATTATTTGTTGTCATGAGCTATGGACAATCATCATGCCCTGTACCAATCCGTTGCGGGTCGGGGTGTGACAGGCGAATGAAAGTTTAACCATGAACTTCAATTGGGTTCGTCTCCTATCCAGTGCAGATGAAACTGTAGAATTGGACAGGTTGTCTGCCCTCGTTGGAGCAGCAACGCTGTCCACTGCAAAGGATAATTGGGGCTGGGCGTTGGAAGATTCGCACTATTATACGGTTAAGAGTCTTCGCAAACTGCTGTAGATGGGTGGGAATCCGGTGCTTTCAGATACCTACTGCTCGAACATATGGACACCTCTTAAGGTGAACTTTTTAACCTGGAGAATGTTTTTAAACCGGCTGCCAACTAAAGTTTCGCTTGCTCAAAGACGCATCTTTGTTCCTTCAACAAGTTGCGGCTTTTGTGATGTGTAAGATCATCTATTTACAGCCTGCCAAATGTCTATTGAAGTGTGGGATCAAGTAGCTCATTGGTGTAGGCTGCCTACCTGCTTCCTCTTTGAAACGAGAGATGCGCTAAACATGCATTTAAATCTGTGGAGTAATAACAGGTGGAAAAGATTATTTATACTATTACCCAAACTGTTTTTGGAGCCATTGGAGATCTCGTAATGATCTAGTTTTCATTTTCAATGGGAAGCGGACTAACGTGGATAGGGTCTTGGGCGAAGCAATGGTATTGGCTTTCTTGTGGGTGAGAAACAGAGCTAGGATGTGGGCATTAACCAGGGAGAAATCTTTGACTTAACTTGTATGGGGGTGTAACGGGTCGTATGTTGCATCCTTTTCTGTTTTCTTGATTGTTGGTGAAACATTGGTGGATGTATTATTTTGGCTAATTAACCATTAGCCTTGTTTATAATATAGTTTTGTTAGCCGTTAAAAAAAGTGTAACTTAGGGATTTTCTTTGACAAAATCCATAAAAGATAACCCAAAAAGAGATTAAAATTGGTGAGAATTCAATCTTAACTTTAGTCTCTAAAAAATGTTTTATCATTCATTCATTTGTGTCTTAGTTTTATTTCTTTTCTATTACCAGGAATGATTCTGCATATGTTAACATTTCCCATTAAACCCATTCAACTTTAATTATAGAAACTAAATAATGGAATTCTAAAAAGTTGCATGCTTTTGTTTTTTTATTGTTTTTTATTATATTATTTCATTAAATGGTTTTATATCAAGTTATTACTTAGGGGAGTGAGGGTGGCCACTAGTGATAGAATTCTATCATTCACAATATCCAATCAACTCCTGCCATGTCATCAGCCCCTATTCTATCACTCACAACCATTTTGTAGTGCCAGTGGTCACTAGTGATAGAATTCTATCACTCCCAATTTTTTTTAATTTTTATTTTAAAATTAGAAATTAACAATAAAACACTAAATTATAAATTTCATTAAAATTAAAAAATAAATTACATAGCAAAATAAAAAACAACTAAGCATTAGAAAAAAAAAACTTAAATTAAACGGGTGGCATCTCCCAACCCCACTTTACGCAAATCTCGCGCTTTTGTTGAATTACAATTGATTTAAACGGTTCGTCGAGATGGGCGTGCTTTTCACACAAGATTTTTAAATCATTTTGTCTTTAAACCGTTTTCAAGTGTCCCATGTACGCCTGACGGGTGGTCCATAGGACAACCCTTAATGATGTTAAAAGACGAATTTATCTTCCACTTAATCGCGTAATTGTCTTGAATTAGATGACTACGAATGCTTATGTTTCAGGTGCAGTTCAGGAGCTAAAAAGGGTTAAAACGCAGCTTTGGACGGTTTGGAGATGAACGGGTCATGCGTGGAAGGAACGAAGAAACAAAACATATGAATCAGGGCTCCACCGTAAATTACGGTGGCCACCGTAATTTACGGTGGCCATGAAATTCACCTGTTTCTCCACCGTAACACCTTGAAGACCACCGTAACTTACGGTGGTACCGTAAGTTACGGTGGAGTCTGCGCAGAAATCGTAACTGCCCTCATTAAATCAGTTTTTGGGTGTCTTTTCACATTATCTCATGATTGGACAGTTTCTCTGCACTTAGGGGGCGATTTTGGCTAGTTCTTGTTGGTTGGAAACAATTCTAAACATTTGGTGCTTGTTTTTTATGCTTATGAACTTGACTTTTAATGTTATGATGATCAACCGAACAATGTCCGGCTAAACTTGTGGTGATCATTTTAGGTGAAGGTTTCTCTAAACTTTTGTGTGTTATTCTATTATTTCTATAATGATAACTTGTGTTTGCTTGATTATCATGGTGTATGCATAATTGTTTGTAGTTTGTTAATTGATAGTACAATTTCTAGTCTCAATCATACGTTCTTGGTGCCGTTGGCAATCGAGATATCACGGGAAGGGTTAGGGTTGGTTATTGATTAATTGATCATCGGGAAACAACCTCGCGTTTATATAATCCGAGTACTTTGTTCCCTTTTATCACTTCGGTTATTTATGCACGAGTTATGTTTGTGTAACTCTTTCTAGTTGGAATTTCACACAATTGTTAAAAGAAACTGAATCCTAAGATGGTCATTGTTCTCCTAATCTGCTTTACAACCAACCTTTGATTTGAAGTTATTTAGTAATTTTAGTTTTAAAACCAAACAATCCAACTTATTGATTTTTACTTTCTGCAATTTAGGTTAATTTTAGTTTAAGTGCAAAGCTATTAAATCACACATTTTCCACATACTCCCTGAGTTCGATACCCATTTACCACTATCTATAGTTGTTATTTGGATTAAATTTGCGTGACCACGACATCACGCCAATGCCTGCTCGCGTTCAACCTTTACGGGCATAATTTTTTCTTTTCTTTGTTTGGCCTCGTTGTATTGCACCAATTTCGCCTCTTCGATTCTGAAGATCGACTCCGCCACCGCTTCCTTTCCTTTGCTTGACGATTCACCACTTCTCCTGTGGCGTGGCCTTGTAGGTGTATCTTCTTCAACGGGGTCGTCAACGAGTTGATCGGGTTCGTCAAGGGGCCTTCGTTTAAATTCATTTGGGGCAAGTTATCCGACGCGGAAGTCTTGTAGTTCCCCAAATCGGATGTCTTTGATCTTTTCGAACCTCCTCTTTTTTTTTGAGCCGTAGGACCACGCATGTCAACCAACTCAACCGGGACCCACTTCGGGTGATTTCTCGCAACTTCCCATCCCGCCACGTGTGGAAAACTCCTCTTTTTGTAGAGATCGTAATACTCTTCAGTGGCTTGTCGCATGATTGTCGCCTCGCTCGCTCCACTTTGTGGATTTCGGTTCTACAAAAAATATAAAAGGTTATGTATTTTTAAAAAAAATTATGTTTTCTGTTTAAAAAAAAATAACTGTTTTCTGTTTAAAAAAAAACTGTTTTCTGTTTAAAAAAAAACTGTTTCTGTTTTTTTAAAAAATAATTGTTTTCTGTTTTTATTAAAAATCTGTTTCTATTAAAAAAAAACTGTTTCTGTTTTAAAAAAAAAAACTGTTTCTGCTTTTTTTTTTTAAATAAACTGTTTCTGTTTTTTTTTTAAATAAGCTGTTTTTGTTTTTTTTAAATAAACTGTTTTTGTTTTTTTTTTTTTTAAACTGTTTCTGTTTTAAAAAAAAATAACAGTTTTCTGTTTTTTTAAAAACTGTATAAAAGGTTTAAACTTTATAAAAAAACATACCTTTTGAATGAAACAAGCGTTGAACTTACTAATTTTCCCGTTCAAATCCGTCCATTTCGACGTTATTTGGTCCATGTTTCGTTCCTTTGCACCGGGAAGTCGGCTAAAATGATTAATGACCCGTATCCAAAACGTATCCTTTCTTTGCTCATTGGCATGTTTCTTGTTCTCGGAGATGTGCAAGTACGCCTTCACCAAGGCCACCTCCTCCTCGCTCGTCCAATGTTGTCGGACGGTTGGGACAATTTCTTGAACGTCATCGTTTTCTTCTTCTTCCTCTTCCTCTTCTTCTTCTTCTTCTTGTTTTTGAACGTAATCATCATCTTCATCGTCGTCAAGACTTTGTTGTGGTTCACGATACGCGTTTGCAAAATGATGGATGAGGGTGTTGTCTTCTAGTAGTGGGTCGAGTTGGTGGGGTTGGGTTTGAAAGTTTGGAAACGATTGGAGTTGAAATTGGTGAGGTTGAAACGGTGGAACGAACGGTTGGTTTTGATACGTTTGCGATTGAAAGGGTGGATATTGTTGGGTTTGAAAGGGTGGATATTTGTTGGGATTGAACCCTATCAGAGGAACAGATAATTAAAGCCAAAACTGGATCAGAGCAGTGGATCCAGAATAAGCAGACGATTACAGTTTGTTCATGCAAATCTCTCCCCTTGAAAGTGGTTTCATATCTGCTGACCTCCTATCTGCTGATCTTACTAAGTGCTGACCTACAACTGCTGCTTTGCATCTACTGATCAATGTCAAAGACTGATGGAAGACCAAAGCTCTGCTGACTCAATCTACTGCCTTGAGTCAAGTACTGCTGATCCGGACAAGCACTGCTGGGTTCTCAGCAGTGGAAGGATGCAGCAGCTGTTTCAGTGTCTTTTATGTAATGAATTGTAATAGCAGGAGTTAGTACATCAGTGTTTGTATAGATCAGAGGTTAGAGTTTGTTAGGAGGTTAGATGTCACTTTCATGGTGACGTCAGCTAAAGATGCTCAGTGGTTTGCAAGTGCCTATAAATAGTTCAGTACTTTGTACTGTTCTATTAGCTCTTTCACCACATCGTCTTCTTTGCACGAACAAACTACTGAGCTCTGGCTGAGGGGGAGTTTGCATTCATTCATCAATCATTGTAATCGGTGTTGAAACAAATTCAATCTTTCGATTCATTGTGTAAAGATGTTTGATAAAAGTATTACTCTCGTTTGATTGTATGCAAAGTTTTTTTTCATCTTAATTCCGCTGCACAACTCTTTCATTTCCATCTTAATTTCAAACGAAAATACAATAAAAAAGAAACTCAGATCCAACAATTGGTATCAGAGCTTGGACAGTCAAATTTGATTTAACAATCATTTTGACGTAAATAGTTCAGCTCATAACCGTTGATACTGATCGTTTGTTCGTCCGTTGAAAAACAGAGCAAGGATTAATCACCATTAAAGTTGATTTCTCAGTGTCTGTAAAACAACAAGAATGACGTCACAATCTCAGGATGATAAAAGCAACATCGGCTCGCTTTTTAAACCACCTATGCTAAAGAGAAATGAGTACAACATCTGGCAGAGGAGGATGGGTCACATCCTCGCTCAACAAAGCACAGGTTGTTGGAGGTCTGTCATTTATGGTCCCCATGTTCCTTCAGTGCCAAGCGCTGAAGATGCTAAAAAGTTCGTTCCAAAACCAGTTGAAAATTATACCGAAACCGACTTTCAAAAGATCGAACTAGATGCTAAGGCTTTTAGCATCACAGCATCAGCGCTGCCCAATGAGATATATGCTGGACTGTTACACTGTAACAGTGCCAAAGAATTATGGGACGCACTTAAGGAACAGTTTGGTGGAACTGAAGAAGTCATAGAAAGCAATAGGGAAATCCTGAACCAACAGTATGAAACATTTTGCTACGTTAAAGGTGAATCACTAACGCAACAATTTGAGCGTTTTAGTTGTCTCATCAGTGAACTGAGGCTTGTTAACACCACTTTTACAAACTCAACTCAAAATAGCAGGTTCCTCAGGTCACTGCCAGAAAAATGGGACACTATAGCTTTTGTCACCCGAAATTCATCTGAATTCAAGGATCTGACCTTGACCCAACTCCATGGTCGACTCCTGGCCTACGAAAGGGAGTTGAACCAGAAAAGGAGGTTACAAGAGTCAGGAAAAGCTACCGATGATTACACTTTCGGTAATACTGCTCTTCTGGGACAAGAAGAATCTGGGAGCAGTGGTAAGGATCAGGGTTATGATCACTTCATTGACATAACTGCTGGTGCAAATTTTAACAACCCTGATCCTCACTCTGCAAGTTATGCATTCACTGCTAACGAAAACCAGATGTCAGACAATTTAAGTTTTGAACTAAATGATTTGCAACATTTTGATCCCACTGATTTAGAGGAAATGGACATCCTGCATCAACTGGCTTTGCTAAGTGTTAGAACTAGCAAGTTCTACAAAAGAACAGGGCGAAAATTCCCAGGTTTGCATGGGAATCTAAGGGTTGGGTTGGATAAATCGAAAATCAAGTGCTACAAGTGTAATAGGTTGGGACATTTCGCTAGGGAATGTAGGAGTCAAACCGCTGGTCCCATCATTACTCATCCTAGCTCAAATCCTCGACCTCAAAACCAAAACACTGTGCACTATGCCCAATATGCCCCAGCAGCACAAGTGAACACTGCTCACTATGCTGCTGCCCCTGTGCTAGTACATTATGTCCAAACTACTGTTCCACAAATCCAATATGTTCAAACCCCTGCTCCACAGGTACAAGTGCAATCTGTTGCACCTCAAACCACTGCTCCAGCAGCAGCACAACCAGATCAACAAAGTTTTTTCACTCAAGGGTTTGTTGACTGGAGCAGTATGCCTGAAGACCTTAATGATGAAAATTTTGCACTCTATGCTTCTAATGATTCTTCTCATGATGAGTTTTGTTTGATGGCACTAGAGTCAATACAGGAGGGGGTTGAAGCTGAGGAGGAACAGCAGTGCTTTGAAACAGTGGAAGAGGTGACTGAAGCAGTGGTTACTGCAGTGGCTGATGAAATACTGTTGGGAGAAAGTTCAGGTACCCTGATTGAATCAATGACAGATCCATGGTCCATAGAGGACAAAGAAGAAGAGAAAGAAGAAAAGGCTGGTGAAAAGAAGGTAAAAGCTGATGATGATGAAGATCATCAATGTGATTGTGCAATGATGGCAGCTGCCAAAGTATCTCCTCAAGTTCTTGAAAAACTGTGTTCTGACAATTGCATAATTGCTTTTGCCAACATTAAAGAGGTGAATGAAAACCTTCGGGATAAAATCTTGTCTGATGAGGTCAAATTTGAAAGCTCTTTAAATGAACTTAAAAACAAATTGACTGAAAAGGAAAAAGAAATCAGTTGTTTAAAAGAAGAGCAAAGCATCACCAAAACCCAACTTCAAACTATGGTAGAAAAATACCAAAGTTGCAAAAAGGAGTTGGAATCCACCCAGATTACTTGTGAAAGATGGGTGGAATCCTGCAGAGGATATGAGGTGATGCTTGCTAAACAGATTGAAAGTAATGTGAAATTTGGGGTTGGGTATAGAAAATATGATGATGAACACATTGCTTGTGAAAAATATGTTCAAAACACTGATGTAACCACTGAGTTCATCCCCACAAACAAGAATGGCCAAGAAGTGAAAATCACTGACAAACTTGGTAACAAAATCACACTTGGCAGAACAAGGAGTTCCTCAACTTTTGAAGAACTTGAAAAATATCAGTTTAAACCTACCTAGTCTGACGAGTGTGATATTCTTGAAAATTTCAAGCCAATGGACTTTACATCAACTGATGGTGTTAAAGCTCCAAAAGCTAAAGTCATACCTCTCAAGGACATCCCAGCAGTGGTCAAAACCTCTGCTGCAAAGGAGTCTGAAAAGAGAAAGAAGAAAGAAAAAATTGACAACTTGTTTTGTGAATTCTGTGAAAAAATGAATCATCTAACAAAAGACTGTTTCCACTTGAAAGCTTATGATTTAAACAAGACAAGTGTCATTGTTTCAGCAGAAAGCTGCATTGTCTGTGGTAAAACAAACCACAAAACTCAAGCATGTGTGTACCTCAAAAACTTTGATGTGAAAAAGAATGAGTACATGGCTAAAACATCTTTGAGTCCATCATCATCATCCTCATCATCTGTCAAGTTCACCAAGAAACAACCACTGTTTGTGCCAGTTCAAACAGCTGTTACAAAACAGCTGAACCAAACATCTGTCAAAAGAGATGTTCAGGTTACTGATGCACCCCCTGCCAATCAGTTCAGAAAAGGCAGAGAAAAACAGTCTTACCAAAGGATTCCACACGTTTATGAGGCCTACAAAAGGCCCTCTAAACCCAAAGTGAACAGGCATCCTTTTGGTTATCAGCAGATGATTGGTCAGGACCCACAACAGTGGTTAAAGAAGAACTGTCCTAAAATAGTTCAAACCCCTGACCTAACCACTGTCCATCATTCTGCATCCATCCCAGACACTGTTGAGACCCCATCCAAAGCCTTGTTGGCTTCGGAGACCTTAATGAACTAATCCTTTTACTTCATGTGCAGGGAGCTTCTGCATGCTTTGATAGTCTTTGGTATGTAGATAGTGGAGGCTCCAGGCACATGACAGGATGTAAAGCCCTCCTCAAAGACTTTAAAATCCATGGAGGGGGTGATATATCCTTTGGGAATAATAGTAAAGGAAAAGTTCTGGGGTCGAGTACAGTGGAGTCTGGAAAAGTAAAATTTGAAAATGTCAATCTAATAGACAATCTAAAATTCAACCTTCTGAGTGTGTCCCAAATGAGTGACAAGGGTTTTGGGTCATTCTTCACAAAAGATTGTTGTAGGATTGTTGGACCAGAAATGGTCAAAAAGATTGAAGCAATAATCAAAACTGGTCAAACTAAACTTGTTGCTCAAAGAAGTGGCAATGTTTATGTTGTTGACATGTCAAAAGAGTGTCCTAGAGCTAATGCCTGTCTGTTCTCAGCTGCCTCTAACAAAGAGACAGAACTTTGGCACAGAAGGTTGGGACACACAAATCTTAAGACAATCACAGAAATTTCAAAAAATGGTTTGGTGAGAGGCCTACCACAAAAATTGTTTTCATGTCCTGAACATTGCATTTCCTCTTTAAAAGGAAAACAGCATAAAAGTTCTTACAAGTCCATTGAAGAGTCCAAAACAACCCAGTGTTTGCAAATGCTACACATGGATTTATTTGGCCCAGTTCAAGTCATGAGTCTCAAAAAGAAAAGATATTGTTTGGTTATTGTTGATGACTTTTCTAGGTTCACATGGACTTTCTTTTTGCACTCAAAAGATGAAACTGCAGGCATTTTGCAAGACTTTGTAATACAGGTTGAAAAGCAATTTGACCTTCCAGTGAAAAGCTTCAGGAGTGACAATGGCACAGAATTCAAAAATAGAGAGTTGGATGCCTTCTGTGTGAAGAAAGGGATTGTAAGGCAGTACATCATCCCAAGAACACCAGAGCAGAATGGGGTAGTGGAAAGGAAGAACAGAACTCTGATTGAGGCTGCCAGAACCATGCTTGCAGATTCAGGTTTGCCATTAACTTTCTGGGCAGAGGCAGTAAACACTGCTTGCTATGTTCAGAACAGAGTTTTAATAAACCCTAGGCACAAAAAGACTGCCTATGAAATTCTGTATAAAATTAAACCACTGATTTCATATTTCAAAGTGTTTGGCTGCCCATGTTTTATTTTGAACTTAAAAGATTCCATTTCAAAATTTGCAGCCAAAATTGATTGTGGTTATCATCTGGGATACTCAACCACTGCCAAGGCCTACAAAGTGTTCAATACACGGACCAAGGCAGTGGAGGAGACTTTGAATGTTAAGTTCAATGAACTCTCATCAATGAAAATCCCAGCAAACCCTACAGATCTGTTTGATCTTGAAAAATTCATTTTTGAAAATACTGCTGTCAAGACTAACAGTGCAGGTCCATCAGAGGATACAACACCAGACTATGGGTATGAAATCATCATCCCTCAAAGGTCTGCCACAAAGGGAAAAGCACCAGCTGTTCAAAACAGTTGTCAAAGCTCAACCACTGCTACCTCAACAATTGTTGACCAAAGTAGCCCATCAACCACTGCTTTCACATCCTCAAACACTGCTGACAAAAGTCCTCAAACAGTGGATAAAAGTCAGCAGTTGTCCACTTCATTACCTCCAATTCCACCACCTTTTGAAGCCACTGCTGGATCATCAAAGTCCCCAGCAGTGGTTAGCTCAGATGATACACATTTGCAGCCTTCACCAACCAATGCCATCATACCATACCAAGGAGATTTAATCTTCTTAAGATCTCATCCACCTGATCAAATCATTGGCAACATCAATGAAGGGGTGCTCACAAGAAGCCAAACCCAAAACATTTGTCTTTTTACTGGTTTTCTATCACTCCATCAGCCAGTCAAGTACCAAGAGGCACTGAAAGACAAAAGCTGGGTAGAAGCGATGCAAGAGGAGCTCCAACAGTTTAAAAGACAACAAGTATTAGAGCTTGTACCACTGCCAGAAGAGGTTAGTCCCATTGGCACAAAGTGGGTCTTCAAGAACAAAACTGATGAAAGGGGTATTGTTGTCAAGAATAAAGCCAGGCTTGTGGTTCAAGGTTACAGACAGGAAGAGGGGATTGATTATGATGAAACATTTGCCCCTGTTGCAAGATTGGAAGCCATTAGACTGTTCCTGGCCTTTGCTGTCAACCACAATATGAAGGTGTTTCAAATGGATATCAAAAGTGCTTTCCTCTATGGTACAATTCAAGAAGAGGTGTATGTTTGTCAACCTCCAGGTTTTGAGGATCCATTTTATCCAGATCATGTCTACAGGCTAAACAAAGCCTTGTATGGCTTGAAACAAGCACCAAGGGCCTGGTATGAAACTCTTTCCAACTTCCTACTCTCAAATGGTTTCAAAAGAGGTACCATTGATAAAACACTGTTTTTAAAATGGAGAGGGAAGGATTTAATGATTGTCCAGATTTATGTGGATGACATTATTTTTGGAAGCACATGTAATTCAATGTGTGAAGAGTTTAGAGAACTCATGACAGCTGAGTTTGAAATGAGTGCAATGGGTGAGCTGCAATGCTTTCTTGGTCTCCAAGTTCAACAAATGCAAAATGGAACTTTCATTCATCAAAGCAAATATGCTAAAGAACTTTTGACAAAATTTGATATGAATGATTGTAAACCATGCAGCACACCCATGGCAACAAATAAGCTGGTCATGTCTGATGAAAAGGATGAGCTGATTGACCAAACACTTTATAGAAGCATGATTGGGTCTTTATTGTACCTAACTGCATCTAGACCAGACATCATGTTTGCAACATGTGTCTGTGCAAGAAGTCAATCAGCCCCCAGAAAATCAAATCTCATTGCTGTAAAAAGGATCTTCAGGTATATAAAAGGTGCTCCCACACTTGGTATCTGGTATCCAGCTAATAGGAACATCAAGCTTTCAGGTTTCTCAGACAGTGACTTTGCTGGATGTCACACCACAAGGAAGTCCACTTCAGGAGGGTGCCAGTTTCTAGGTGATTGCTTAGTTTCATGGCAAAACAAAAAGCAAGCAGTTGTTTCAACATCCACTGCTGAAGCTGAATACATTGCTGCTGCAAGCTGTACAGCCCAACTCCTGTGGCTTCAAAATCAGTTACTGGATTTTGGTATCACTGCCTTAAAGACACCACTCATGTTGGACAGTCAGGCAGCAGAAAATATCTTCAAAAATCCAGTTTCCCACTCAACCACCAAACACATCGACATCAGACATCACTTTGTGAGGGATTGCTATGAAAAAGGTTTGATTTCTCTGCATCATGTCCCAACTAAAGACCAGCTGGCTGATGTGCTCACAAAAGCACTTGATACAGCCACTTTTGAAAGTTTGGTCTTTAGGATTGAGATGCTGAACATGGAATAACAAGCAACATCTTGTTTTTCTATGAATAAAAGCAACAAAATGTTTTCAGAAAATCAAAATTCCATCCTTAAAAATAGCTAAAAATGAAAATTTTCATTAAAATCCTTAAAAGTCTGCCATTAACCACTAATTTTTCAAAAGTCTGCTTCTTTCAAAAGTCTGTCCACTGCTGAAAGTCAACCCCTGCTCTCTCATTATTTTGATAAACTCTGTTGTTCAAAAGCAGTGTCTTATCCACTGATATGCTATCCACTGATAGTGAAAATCATCCACTGCTTTCATACCACTGCCTTCATCTGTCCTTATCACACAAGTACTGTCCTTCACTTTCAACAGGGGTTGTCACGTGGGCAGTACATATTGGTCAGACTTTTTGTAACGGCTGCCACCGTCAGACTTTTTGTAACGGCTGCCACCTCAGCATTCACTTTCTTCCCTATAAAATCCCCCACTCACCATCAAAATAGGGTTTTACTGTCGAATTGAATTCTTAAAAATTCTCTTCTCAAAACAGTTTTTCATCTCATCTTCCACAAATTTCTTCGATCAATCATCCTCAAAATGACTAAATCAAAGAAATCTGCAAAACCCTCATCCAAATCTTCATCGAAAACAGCCTCTCAAAAGGCAATCTCCACTGAAATTCCACACAAACCATCTCACAATCTTCTTGGTCTCCTTACAAAACCCAGTTCCACAAAGGAGTTCGATTCCATCATTGATATCATCACCGCCTCAAAGTACAAAACTTTGTTGACAGTGGATGCACCAATTTACTTGGCAACCCAAAGGGAGTTTTGGAAGAATGCAATCCTTGAAACACAAGGAGAAGCTGTAATAGCCATTAACTCTACTTTAAAGGGAAAAGAAGTCAAGATTACACCACAAACAATTTCAGAGGTTTTTAAACTCGACGATCAAGAAGGTAAAATTACTTTCCCTAAAAACGAGTTAAAAAATGATTTTCTGGAAAGGGGGTACAATGCAGAGGTCAAAAAGGACACCTTAGAAAAAGGTTACTTTCCTCCTGCAACAAGATTTTTATTTTACACCCTCTTAAAATGTGTTTCAAACAAAACCACTTCCTTCAATGAGATACCATTAAAAATTCAAAAACTGGGATTTACAATTCTTCAAAATGAAAATTTTAATTACTCCCAGGAAATTTTTAATGATTTGGTTAAAAATGTTGAAACAAAGGCATTCCTACTTTTTCCAAGATTTTTAAGTTACTATTTTGAAATGAAACTTGGAAAGAAGGATGCTGCTGCAATAACACAAGGTGATTTCATTCAAACAAATTGCTTAACTGCTGAAACTTTTACAAGGATGTCTACACCTTGCAAAACACAAGCAGAGGTGCCTGAGCAGATTTTAGCAGTTACAACTGCTCCTCAGGTATCTGCTGCTGAGCCCACTGCTCAAGGTGATCAAAGCAGCAGCACAACTGCTTTGAAACCCACACCTATTATCTCCAAAAAGCCAAAAAGAAAAACTCAAAACCCCACAAAACCCGTCAAAAAGACAACTCTGGAGGATGAGATACCAGAGCTCCTGCCTGTGACAACACAAATGTCACAAGAAACCACTGTTGCTACTTCCTCACAGCAGTTGGTACAAATATCTCAACCCATAACCACAACTCCTCCTGCTTCTTCACAAAAAGAACAGGTTGTACAAATAGGGTCTCCACATCATGATGCTCTAGAAACACTCGTTTCTATCATCCACAGCTCATTACCCGGGGCAACTCCACTTTCTACACCATCCTTCACATCCACAATTCCCTCACCAATAAAACCACTGTTGGATGCAATTGATTTGAACCAGGCATTAACTAGTCCTTCTCAATCACCTACTAATGAGAATATACCTCAACAACTGACTGGGTCTGCTGTATCAATCTTTGCTAACCCACCAACACAACCTGAGGAGGTTACACCCCTTGAGTTCCAAGTAACTCTTGGTGGTAATCCAAGTGAAGCAGCCACTACAAGTGTTACACCCACTGGGTTACATTTGGACAGTGGTTACATTAATAAGACTTCCTTGGAGGCAATTCCTTTTATAGAACCTCTGCCAACCACCAGTGGATTTATTTATCCTACTGGCAACATCAAAAGGTTGTCAAGTGTTGAAGGAAGAAGACCCCAGTACCAAGAAAAAGGGGCATCAGTGGTTAATGTTTGGAGTATACTCCCTATATCTACCACTGATAAAACCACTGCTAGTGGGAAATCAGTTGATCCCATTAACTTGGGTGATGGTTTAAAGTACCAGAAATTGACGGATCGCATTGAAAAACTTGATAACTCTGTTGCAGAACTCAAAGATATGCTACAACAGGTGTTACAAGTTCAGAAGGTACAATCAACTGCTGTTCCATCTCAAGCACCTGCTCCACAAAGGGCATCTGCTCCAAATGAGCTCTGGAAGTTATTTCAACCTTTTCTCCATCAACAAGCAAAACTAGCAGATCAGCAACATGAAAAACATGTTCAACAGCTGAGAAATGTAATGGAGTCAAGGTTCAAGAACACTCAGGCTGATTTAAAGGCTCTCAAAACTCAGATCTTGCACACCACTGGCACTGCTCCTCCAAAAGTATGCTATATTTATCAACTCCCAGAAGATAATGCCAAAAAGGGGGAGAAAATTAAGGAGTGGAAAAAGAAGGGTATAGAGGATGGTCTCTATCTTGAACCAGAAAATTCAAACATGACCAAAAAGATCCCTTTGCCAGATGGCAGCAAGAAAATTGATGTGACAACAAATGCACTAGCAGAAGCAGTTGCAAGTGTAAAAAGAGATAGAGAGGCCAAAAGGAAAGCCAGGGTAGACAGAATGGATCATCCAGATCAGGGTACTTCTGGGTCAAAGGATCATGAAAATCCTGTTGAGGAAAAGAAGAAGCCTACTAGAAAAGTGAGGCAACCCAAATCCATTCCAACCAGACGTTCAAAGTCTGCTAAAAAACCACCATACAAAACAGCTGATGCAACAGGAGTTACAAAAACTACTGCTTGCCAAACAGTTGTTCCATCAACATACACCACTTCAACACACACAACATCCACTGCTTTACCATCATTACCACCAAAAACAACACCTGCTGACATACAACAGAAGACAGCAGATGTTATAACATCTGTTGTAATGACAACAGTGGTTGAAACACCAGTTGTTTCAACAAATGTTAGTCAATCACAATCCACTGCCACTACATCTACCACCACTGTTCCATCCAAAACATCATCAGTCCCTCCTACAAAAAGGAGAAGGCTAATTTTAAAAGATGATGACACATCTCCATCACCAACATCTTCAAAATCTCTGTCACTTGTCACTATTCCAAAACCCATACCTCTCTCTTCAGCTCAAATTATAAAATCACTACCTCCTGCTGGTGTCTCATTTCCTCTGGAACTCATTGCAGTCAGAGAAGAAATCAAATATTTTTATTATGAAGATGACCCAGCCAAAAGGAGTTTGCCATCAATTGCAAATTATCCCAGGCCTAACAATATTGAAGAATGTTTGAAACTCAAAGCCAAACAAGCAGAGGATATTGCAATCAACAACAGAAAAGGGAAATCTGATAGAGAATTTCAACAAAACTATCAGTTTTTACTCTCACAGGTCAATGCTATGGAGCGTTTTGCTAAAAATGTATGTCAGAAAATCTCAGAAAGGGCAGATGAGTCCTTAAGAAAAGACTACATTGAAAACATCATGACCTACAAGAAATACAAGGGGGAGAAACACATGTACAAGACCTGGACCATTCCTGAGCTTGAAAAAGAAGCAGCCAGGATTCAAGACATGATCAAAAATAAGGTCAAGCAGACTCCTCCTGAAAGATTCAAACAATTTGAAGCTGAAAAGATGCTAGAGTTGAGGAGAATGAAAGAGGAGCTGACTGCAGCTGATTATGGGTCAAAGAACTCTGTGACAAAGTGGGGAGAAGATAGAGTCAGGGCCACCTACAAAAGGTTGGAGGAACTAAGAAAGAAAGACCCAAATGTTCCACAAAAGCCTGACTACTCCAAAGCTGCGGTTTCAAAAAGACCACCAAAGCTGCAAGTCAAAAGAACCACTGTTCCAGCTGGTGCTGCTATCTACAAAAGAAGGAGCAAAAACCAGTTTAGCATGGAAACAATTCAAGATCTATTAGCTGGAGATGCCATTGTAAAAGCAGGCACGACAGTAATGATAAAAGAAGATCTTGAATTGGAACAATCTGCAAGTGCTGCTCAGCCAGCTATGAACAGGCCAGCCTCTCCAAATACTTCTGCAAATAAACATCTCCCAAGAAACCCACCAGGCTCAAAAATACAAAAGTGGGAAACTGACAAACAGACCTGCGTATTGACTTTGCTCAGGCCTGGTGGAGAAGTGGAGAAAATATCAAGGGAACAAGCTCTTGGCCTGAGTCTTGAAGATTTGCAGGATCTCCTTGATCTTCCACTTAGCAGGGATGATGAAGATACAGATGCCCTAGACTTTGAATTACAATTTAAAGGTCAGATAAGGGAGCTGTTGATGAGGCAATAAAGAATTCCACAAATAATGAAGAGTTTTGGCATTATCTGTTCCAGGGGGAGATTGTTGGGATTGAACCCTATCAGAGGAACAGATAATTAAAGCCAAAACTGGATCAGAGCAGTGGATCCAGAATAAGCAGACGATTACAGTTAGTTCATGCAAATCTCTCCCCTTGAAAGTGGTTTCATATCTGCTGACCTCCTATCTGCTGATCTTACTAAGTGCTGACCTACAACTGCTGCTTTGCATCTACTGATCAATGTCAAAGACTGATGGAAGACCAAAGCTCTGCTGACTCAATCTACTGCCTTGAGTCAAGTACTGCTGATCCGGACAAGCACTGCTGGGTTCACAGCAGTGGAAGGATGCAGCAGCTGTTTCAGTGTCTTTTATGTAATGAATTGTAATAGCAGTAGTTAGTACATCAGTGTTTGTATAGATCAGAGGTTAGAGTTTGTTAGGAGGTTAGATGTCACTTTCATGGTGACGTCAGCTAAAGATGCTCAGTGGTTTGCAAGTGCCTATAAATAGTTCAGTACTTTGTACTGTTCTATTAGCTCTTTCACCACATCGTCTTCTTTGCACGAACAAACTACTGAGCTCTGGCTGAGGGGGAGTTTGCATTCATTCATCAATCATTGTAATCGGTGTTGAAACAAATTCAATCTTTCGACTATGCAGTTAATGCGGAAAAATATCGGTTATCGGTCAAGGACCGATATTTGAGATATCGGTTATCGCGGTGAGATATCGGTAATTTATAATATCATATATATATATATATATATATACAAAATTATATATCTTATAAAATAAATAAATTTTATAGTAATAATGAATAGAAGATAATTAAAATAGATAAAAAAAAATATGTAATGGTTAATTTAATAAAGTGGACCAACTAAGCAAGAGAAAAAAGACTTTAAAAGACTGAAAAAGTTAAATTAAAAATTAAAATATCAGTATAAACACCTATTTCCCACAGACTTTCTCACTTCCCCATAACCCTAGAAATAAAAAAACTGCCGCCCCAACATATCATCTTATTCAAACCCTAAAAATCAAAACTACCGCCCCGTCTTCTTCTTCAAAAGCTCCGGTTCGTCTCCTCCATTTCTGCCCTTCAACAAGGTTAGTTTCAGTCCCTTTTTTATGCTCATGGAACGCCACTTTCATCTTCTGAAACGCGTTAACACCATAGAGCTATTTCGCCGGAGCTAACAGCGCCACCGCCGGACCACCGCATGTTAGCCGGGACCGAGATTATCAGTGAGACAACCGATATCATAATTACAAAATATCGGCGATATATCGGTATATATCGCCGATATTATCGGGACCGAGATTATTACCGAGATTTTAAACCGATATTCTTGTGGAGGTCCGATAACCGAGATATCGGCGATATATCACCGAGATATCGCCGAGATTAACTGCATAGTCTTTCGATTCATTGTGTAAAGATGTTTGATAAAAGTATTACTCTTGTTTGATTGTGTGCAAAGTTTGTTTTCATCTTAATTCCGCTGCACAACTCTTTCATTTCCATCTTAATTTCAAACGAAAATACAATAACAAAGAAACTCAGATCCAACAATATTGTTGGGTTTGAAAGGGTGGGACTTGCTCGGGTTCGTCTTGCAACCTAAAGCGCGTCGGCTCGCCAAGATTCGCTCGAACCTTGGGTCTTACGGGATTTTTCTTCGTACCCGAACCTCTTTTTTTCGAACCCCCACCTCTCTTGCTTGAACCTTCCATGTTTGTTGTATAATTGTTGAGTTGAATTGGAGAGTTTTTGAGTTCAATTGGAGAGTTTTTTATTAAGTGTGAGAATTATTTGGATTTTATATAAAAAACCCTCAAACAATTAAATTCCAAACGTTCAAATTTTGTTTCAAACGGTCAAAAATCAAACGGTAACATTCGAAATCAACGCGTGATATTCTCAACTCGTTGAAATTTTCACGCGTGATCATATGAGCGGCGGCGATGTTCGTGGCTTTTCCACGCGTGGGGGACGGCCATAACGGACCGCCCCCACTACCCTTAGAAGCATCTACCTACTTTTTTTTATTGAAGCAAATGAAATTCATTGACTAAGAATTACATAAGAATACATTATTAGTTTTAGCATTTTATGTTTTAAGTAAATTGTATGGAACTTTATAGAAAATTTTATTTTATATTAGATTTTAATAACTTATATTTAATATATCACATATATATATATATATATTTATTTTTTATTATTCCAGAATATGATGTATTAGAAAATTATCATATCTACATTCACATTTGCATAGACTAACATATTAATGATCCATAAAAATCTAATAAATCCATCTTAATTTTTTTTAAATTTGTTATTAATAAATGTTTAAAAATTTGGGATATCACAATATCGGTATCATGGCTATTCTGACCGAACATCGATATCGATGACAATGCTATCAGAACCGTTACCGATATTCATTTTCACAATATCTATATTATGGGGATTCTGAGCGAATAACATCGATACCGGTAACGGTACTACCCGAAATGTTACTGATATTCGTTTTATAGTTTTTAATCGATGTGAAATACATGTCGACATCCTTTTGGGTATACCACACTGTTTTTTGGATTCTCTCTTTCAGTCATTGTACGGATGCCAGTACCGTAATGATACCATAACAAGACAACCGTTACTTATCCAACAACCCGCCGCATCGCGCGGGGATATTCAGTAGTTTATTGAACATTTGGAAGGTCACTTTGAAATCTTGACTCTTGTAAACTAGCAAGCCTGATATGTACAATTTTAAGAATCAAGGGGGCTATTTCAACAAGAAGTTGTTAACTAAGGGACCTAACATGTATATATGAAATATTGACCCCAAACCAATAAATTGGAAACATCAGGAAGCAAAAGAGCCACCGAGCACGGAGGAGCAGCCATGGACACCGGCGAAGGTACAGAGAACAACAACAACAACGGAATTGAACAAAGCACCAGTAGCAAAGTACTCGAGAAGGTCGGAAACGTGGTCGTTTCGATCAACGAAGCAAAAAACGTTGATCAAGTTATATACGCACTTCACTCTTTCGCCGTTCGTCTTTTTCCTCTCGATTCTCGCACAATCGCAGGTTAATTATGTTAATTAACTCGTTATTCAATCGTTATAGTTATCTGTATGGAATAAATTATGGTATTTTTGTTTTGATTAGGTTTAATTTGAACATAATATACACTTGGTGTAAACTAGGGTTTATTATTATTATTTATAGTTACTGAAGGAATGTTACTAACTGGTTTAGGTTTATGACTTTGCAGGTAGCATTGACAAACAGTACAAAGATGAGGTTTGTGATATTTTTTTTTATTGTTTGTTTTTCATAGTTGTTGCTCATGTAGTTCCATAAGAAAGTCCAATAAACAGTTTATTAAGCTCATAATTTAAGTGAATTATTTAATTTATTACAAAATGGAAACTTCATTGTTATAAAGAACAAGTCCTGCAAATTTATACATATATGCTGTTTTACATGTAAACATGTTATATAGTTTGTCTAGCCTTTAGGTTTAGCCTTGCCTTAGTGATGTTTTTCCGTCTCTTTGCGTTTTTATCAGGCCTGGAAAATTTGACCTACCGTCCCAAAATTGGGTTGATATGGGTAGCTGTTTCTTAGTGAACGGGTCAGAATGGGTTAACTGAGACAACCCTTTCTAATGAAATGGGTCAGAATGGGTTGGTGTTATTTTCCGCACGGGTCAGCATGGTTTGGTGCTATTTTTCTAACTGGGGAAAACAATGTATTTCATCTGCGCACATCAATTAATAAGTTGAGATAGAAGATAGAAGATAGCAACATCCATACAAATCTAATGTCGCAACCTGGTACGTGCGTAACCCGGCGCCAGTCACTCATGCATAGACGATTAGTTGCGCTGAATGCTGGGTTAAGCGTGTATCGAAGCTGGGTTACGCGCGTTACGTGGAGTATGTAGGACGGGTGTTTTCCGGCCCGGTACGTGTGACCTGCGTTTAATAAAGCGTAACCAACACCTCGCACATAACCGACACCTAAACGTGTGAAACGACACCGGAATGTGCGTAACAGGCATTAAACATACGTAACCAAGGGCGGCCCTCGTAACTGGCGTCGGTTACTCGTGCAAAGCCGGTTTTGTGTCGGGTGCTGCGTTAAGCGCTTACCAGGGCCGGGTTATGCGCGTGTCCCAGTCGGGTACGCGTAACCAGAGTAAAAACGCGTAACAGACGCCGTACGCGTAATTGATGCCTGAATGCGCGTAACCGACGCCGGTTACGCGTCATGCTGTTGGTTAATTGCGTGCCGGGGCGGAGTAACCTGGCGCCAGACAGGCGCTTCCAGATCCTGGTTCGTGTAACCGGCTCCACATGCGTAAAATGAGACATGATCGCGCGTAACAGGTGCCGAAAACCAGAAAGTCAGAACTTAGAAGTTGTAGACTAATATTCAAAATAGCCATTTTTAAACAAATCTGTCCCGACCCGAAACCTGTTCTGACCCAAACCAAAAAACCCTTTATTAGATCAACCCGCTTTGATCTGATCCGCAACCCAACCCTGCACGACAAGACCCGTTTGCGAGGCCTAGTTCTGTTGTGTAAAATTGAGGTTATCCAACTGGATAGAAGTGTTGACTTTAAATGGAAATTAAGTCCAGCATAGTAATTATCTTTTAGCTCATCTTGACCCAAATCCATCCTGACCTAAATCCATCTTGACCCAAACCTATCCTGACCCTTTTCTTAATCAGCCCATCCTGACCCGGCAACCAACCCAACCCAACCCACCCATTTTGCCATCTATAATTTTTATATGTAGCTATTATATTTAACTCATCACTGTATGTTAGCGGTACTTTTATTTTGTTGTTTACTCTCATCCTTTTAGCCACATTTCTTTGGTATCTAGATTAATATACTGTATACTGCACATGTAAAAATAAAAGGTTTATTGGGTCGGGTACGTATGTTGTTGTAGATTATATGAGTTTTGTTTGTCTCTTCAAGGATGATACTTTTGATCTTTAAAAGAGAAGATGATTTATTTAGGCTTTTTTTGGCAGCAGAGTTACTTTTGTCATTCATTATGTCTTTGTGGTGTGCATAGGTTATTGGAGCAGAAATTCCTTCAGAACATGAAAGAGATAACTGGTGGCAGGTGTTCTATCAAAGTACTGCATTTCCAACACTAGCTAGAGTGTTGTTAGTTGGTAATCACTAAACTCCACATCTTCTTTGTACATAAAGCTAGTGATTACGAAGAAAACTTTTCATATGTGCCCTACAGTTTGTAAGAATTGCACTTGCTTTCACTATCTAAAAACTGAATCACATGTCTGTACTAATTTTAGGTGTTATGATATGCAGATGTTGCTTTAAATTGGCTAACATGTTTCCCCGTTTCTGCAAAGAAACACTTGTATGATGTATTCGTTTTAAGAGGCTGTGTATCCGAGGTTGTACAAACTCTAGTTCCGTATTTACAACATCACTTAAATGGGAGACTTGAAACAAGCATATGCTCAAACACTGAGAGGTACTGCCAATGATTGTGTTTCATATATTATGGAAATTATATATATGACAATTTTTTAGGATTTATATCTTCGATCTAACCTTCACATTTATGACAGATTACTTGCATTATGCTTGCTTGAAAATGATGGGGTGCTCCAGTTAGTTAGAGAATTTTCTCACCAACGAGGAAACAATAATCTTGAACGGCGCAAGTTTAATATCTCTAAAATGTCACAACTTGTTACGTCTGTCCCTGACAAAGCACGATTGGGAGCTTCACCTTTACTTTCATCACAGTATCCTTAACATTATCAACAGCAAAGAAGATACTTGACAGTTATTATTATTACTTATCATCATGTTGGATTTTGTTTTGTCTTGACGGGAATTTATCAGCTTATACATCAAAAGGATAACAATTCAACTAATTCAAGGAGCAGAAGAGTGGAATAAAAACTATTATGATCAAGCAACTAACTTCAATAGAAGTGATTTGGATGGTTCTATTTTATTTATTGGGGATGCATTTGCTCGTATTTGTCGGCGAGGGTCTACAGGTATGTTATGATATCACAACCATGAGAACTTTAGGTTTCTTTGCATTAATCCGATTAAGGATAAGGTTTGGTAACCAACACATATTGCAATATCCAGTATTTATATCTGGTAATGTTATCAGAATCCAAATATTATTTTTTTGGCTTGAATAAGTATTTGTTCTTGTGGCATGCAGACGTGCTTCTAAGCGAAATGGTTCCTCGAATTGTTACTCAAGTTCAAAGCCTTGTGCAGCCCGGGAGTGATTTGACCGTTTCCGAGGCTTTTAAATCAAAGCCTGGTTTGCAGTTTTGGTCAAAGATAATGGAGGCAATTAAAGATTCATATGCTGTAGAAAGAATATCTGAGCAGCTTTTACATAGACTAGCAACTCAAAGAATAAATGATGTCGAAGGTTACTGGATTCTTTGGTTGTTGTTCCACCAGATTTTTGAGCTCCAATCATCCATCAGGTATGATATGGTGCTTAGACCTTATGATTTTTCTAGGTATGTTCTTTGTGTTCTTTGTAATCGAGTACAAAACAATTGCACAAGACTTGGGACTTGAGGACAGGTGGGTTGGTTTCTGTGTCAGTATGGGTCCCAGTCAAAATGTATAATTTTGTGTGTGGGTCGAAATAGGACGGGTCAGATTGGGCCGGCAACACTTTTTGTTGGTGTATTTTATATGATTAAGGAATATATATAATATTGCTGTAACCTGTTGTGAATCAAAAGAAAATGTAATAGTAATATAATATTTTTTTAAATCAATAGACAACTTTTTGACCCTTTTCAGTTTTACCTACCTTTTATATTTTACCTGTTTGGCCCATTATCAAAGTATCAAACAAATATAACCTGGATTAATCTGCTTTCATATAAGTTAGTTGGATTGAGCACCTCTACTTGAGACATAATGTATCACACGGGATTTATTAATGGGACTATCACCAAAATGTAATAAATGAAGAAGCAATTTTACAAAATGTCAAATTTTGACACAATTTTAACAAAATGTCTCCCTGCTTTATCATTTGTTTTCGTTGATAAAGAGGACTGCCGGATAAGATTTATAGTGGATTGCATTTTTTCTGGATACATTCTTTGGCTGATTTTGTTAAATAATCCTTCATTTTTGACATTTTGGTGGCTTTCCCTTGTTATTGAATGTGTATAAAAACACACCGGTACACAGTTATGCGATTCGATACCAGGAATCCACAACCGTTTTTTGAAATATGTTAAACCCATTGATTAAAGCGTTGCGTATATGTGTGATTAAAGTATATTTGGTAATTTATTGAACAAAGTAAAAACATGGTATTGGAGTTTTTATGGCTATAAATTAATAAAATGTTAAGTTTTTTCATCCTTCTAGAAGCTGGAATTTATAAGATGTAGAATGAATAATGAAGGAATTAAATTCCGAAGACTATTAAAGTTTCTCTATGTGATGGTATCAGATATTGTGGACTTATCACTTGATTAAGAAACAGAGTCCATATAATAGGACTATTTCATTTAACAAAAAAAGGTTTAGGGTTTTCTAGCAAAGAAAGATATAAAATTTTATAACATTGTGCTTAAGTTCGATAAGAAGAAGCAATTGCTCATGGAAAAGTCAACTCTCAATGACCCTATCTGTAGTAGACTAATGTTATTGGGTTTTTTACTATTAGTTTAGTATCTATTTGTCTACATCCCACCCTCCCCAGACCCTATAAGTAACTTTGCTATTTGCGGGATTTACTAGGTATGGTTGTTGTTGTTGTTTATCTATCTGTAGTCAGTTCTAACTTTGTTTGACATGCCAATAAGAAATGTAACCCAGCAAAAGTTATATTCAGCAATTATATGCTCAACTACAAAGCACTTTTGTGGAACCAACAAAAAATACATTACTTGTTGTTGTCTAGCATGTTTTGTGGAACATATGGATCCAGCCAAAAAAAAAAAAAATGCTGAGCAGGGTGACATTTTGTGATTCATTAAAACATTTTAGTGATTTTCCCTTCATTCATTTATCCTTCCGAACATTCACTTCCACTGGAAAAAGACATTGCTAAAGTTTTCATGAGGATGGGAATGTTTTACATGGCAAGCTAACGTAACAGCTAATATTGCAGGTCTATGTTTACAGAAAGATTTTTACTCTGGAAATTGTTCCCAGTATGTTGTCTGAGATGGATTCTTCAATTTTCGGTTCTTCAATGCCCTCCTGATACCGTGTTCAAGGTCAAAAGTCAAAATAATTGCAATCTATTGGATACCACTGGACGTCTTCTTGCAGTATGGTCCAAGCGAGAGTTTGTACAGTCAGCACCAATAGAGCAACAAGTTTGTATCCTTTTTCATTTCTTTCTTACCATTAACAAAATTTGAACCGATTGTCTTTTTTTCCTGTTGTATGTTCATTTTACACTTACGCCATCTCTTTTATAGTGATTACTTAACTTGAGATTCAGATTTAACTGCGGCAGTTGGTCTTTGCTTAGAAAAGCTAAATAAAGAAGATTTAGATGCTACCAAGGATGCAATGCACTTGATTCTTCAAGGAGTTAGCTGTATATATCTCGTTTCTTTAATTGGTAACTTAGAGTAAAATGTCATTTTCGTCCCTGAGGTTTAGCCAGTTTTGCTACTTTGGTCCAAAGGTTTGTTTTTTCCGCATTTGGATCCAAAAGGTTTGAAATCTTGCCATTTTCATCCGGCTCGTTAACTCCATCCATTTTTCTCCGTTAAGTCAGAGGTATTTCCGTCTTTTTTGTTAACTTGAAGGGCAATTCGGTCTTTTCACTTTATGTACAAGCATTTAGCATAATGTACAAGTATTAAAAATACCCTTAACGGAGAAAAAAAGACGAAAATACCCCTAACTTAACGAAGACAATTTAGATGGAGTTAACGAGTCAGATGAAAATGGTAAGATTTCAAACTTTTTGGATCCAAATGCGGAAAAACAAGCCTTTGGACGAAAATCGCAAAACTAGCCAACCCTCAGGGACAAAAATGGCATTTTTACTCGGTAACTTATAATAGTGATTTTTTTCCTATTCATTTTAGTCTTTTGCTTTGTGATGTCAGGTAGGCTGGAGAGCCCTTCACATTTGGTTCGACGAATGGCCAGCAGTATTGCTTTAGTCTTTTCAAAAGCGATTGACCCGAGTAATCCTCTTTATCTCGATGAAAACTTCAAAGAGGAGACTATTAACTGGGAGTTCACATCGGCGAATGCTGACATGGCAGTATCGGCAATATCAGATGGCGAGGAAATGAATATAAACCAAGACAAGAGTTATAAAGATGCAAAGATTAAGAATGTTGATAAAGAATTGATGGAATTAACATTGGTTGATCCAGATGAGGTTATTGATCCTGCAACGTTGAATAATGAAGCTGCTTATGATGTAGACAACGATGATGACGATGATGATGTGTCGGAAACATCGAGTGAATCTTCCTTACAACCGTATGATTTGTCTGACGATGATACCGATTTGAAAAAGAATTTTTCACAGTTGGTTGATGTTGTTGGTGCACTAAGGAAGTCTGATGACGCTGATGGTGTAAGTCGTTTTCATTTTCTTATAGAGTCATCTGAAATCAACTTTTAGTGTTTGTTTAATATTATTTTGGCAGGTTGAAAGAGCTTTAGATGTTGCGGAAAAGCTTATTAGAGCAGCTCCAGATGAACTTGCGTTTATCGCAAGTGATCTAGTCAGAACCCTAGTCCAGGTTCGTTGCTCAGATTCAACTATAGAAGGAGAAGAAGAATCAGCTGAAGAAAAAAGACAAAAAGCCCTAGTTGCCCTAATTGTCAACTGTCCACTAGGAAGTCTAGATCCAATAAACAAGTTACTATATTCACCTAACGTAGACACCAGCCAACGGATCATGATTCTTGACGTCATGACCGATGCAGCACTTGAACTCGCTCATGCAAAAACCGCTAGACAAAAGCACCCTACAAGACCCCAAATATCGACCACTGCCGAGACACAACCATGGTTCATGCCAAGTAGCATCGGGCCCACTGGTTCAAGTATCTGGAAAGAGATATCAGGAACCGAATCTCCATTGAGTTTGACTTATTCTTATGAGAGAGACCTCCCGAGCAAACCAGGTCAGGTCAAAAGAGGAAAGTCAAGGCGGTGGAGTGTTAAGTCAATGAATGTAGTGCAAGATGATCGGGTGGAATGGTCCCAGAATAAGTTCCCTCCGTTTGCTGCTGCGTTTATGCTTCCAGCCATGCAGGGGTTTGACAAAAAAAGTCACGGGGTTGACTTTCTTGGTAGGGATTTTATCGTTCTTGGAAAACTTATTCACATGCTTGGTATCTGTATGAAATGTTCTGCCATGCATCCGGAAGCTTCCGCTTTGGCACTCCCGTTACTGGATATGTTGAGTACCAGGTATTACAAATCTTTGCATCTAGGCCTGTAAACGAACCGATCGTTCATGACTGTTCGTGAACTTGTTCGGCGGAAAGTTCGTTTATTTAATAAATGAACGAACATGAACGAATTTTTTTGTTCGTTCATTTATGTTCGTGAACGTCCGTTTATGTTCGTTCATTTAAGTAGTTATTTTTATATAAATATAAACATAAAAGTGGCTTTATAACTACTTATATAAATATAAATAATTAGTAATTAGGCATTCTAGTACTAAAAACTAGCTTTACAGTGGAACTTAACGTAATTAATTGTCGTCGTTTATTATTGTCAATTATGTTCATTTGTGTTCATCTATGTCATTTCGGTTATGTTCATTTGTGTTCGTTTATGTTTCTTAAATTTCGTTTGTTTATGTCCGTTTACATTCGTTAATTGTTCGTTTAGTTTTAAACAAATGAACATAAACGAACACGAACATACCCATTTTCTTAATGAACGAACATGAACACAAAAAGTTGTTCGGTTATATGTTCGTGTTCGTTCGGTTCGTTTACAGGCCTATTTGCATCGACTGACTTGTGTAGCTAGAGGTGGTATTTTCAGTCTATCTACATATGAATGGGTCGATCTGGGTTATGCATTATTTCTTACGGGTCAAATGGTTAAATTAGAAAAGTCAGCTTAATAGATTATGGGTCAATTGGGTTTGAACGGCACGAAAGTCCTCAAAGTAATTTCTAACGAGTAAAATCTATTCAAATGGTTAGATTAATGTTGAAGTAATATTATATTTGTCATTGTATTCAGCACACAAAAATGGGATAAAATTGTTTTGGGTCAACCTGATTCGTAAATTAGCACTTGTTTTTACCCTATATGGCATTCTATGGGAAATTGTGAGGTTGGAAGTTCATCATCATCATCATCATCATACTCAGTATATCCCACCAATAGCAAAGCTAAGGTAGGGTCTGAGGAGGGTGAGATGTAGACAGCCTTACCTCTACCCCGTAGGAATAGAGAGGCTGCTTCCAATGAGACCCCCGGCTCGATTGTGGTTTTGCATCAAGCCTTGGACATAAGGCACATAACACTCAGCAATTGAGACAAACGCCGATTAGTGCATGCACCCCCTTGTCTTTTGGCTATCAACGCCACCACATGATGCATGATTAACCGTCCCCCTCTTTTAACGTTATTTTCACGAAATTAGTAAAATAACGTTAAAATTAGTGCACTTTCACTTTTGCCCCCCGAGCGCCCACGCATATAACATTATATGAGGTTGGAAGTTGATTTTTTTATTTATTGATGGCGTTAATTGCAGGGAAATAAGCCATCATGCAGAGGCATATGTTCGTAAATCTGTGCTATTTGCAGCATCATGCATATTGTTGGCTCTTAATCCAACTTACGTAGCATCTGCATTGGTTGAAGGAAGCAGTGAACTAGCGAGAGGGCTAGAGTGGGTGCGAACATGGGCTCTCTCTGTAGCTGATACAGACACTGATAAGGAATGCTATACGGTGAGGACACAAAACTTACCTGATTATCAATTCATGTCAAAATGTTGCTTACTGGTAGTTAATTTGTCAGATGGCAATGGCATGTCTTCATCTCCATTCTGAAATGGCCCTTCAAACATCTAGAGCATTGGAGTCGTCAGATAGTGTGATTCAGACAAGAGGCATAAGTCTTCCATCGAATCTATCGAAAGGGAAAATCAGAATCTCGTTCTAATGTCAGAAAATACTGAATCGCATACCTGGTATGTTTCTTTTTTTTTTATGCTTCATTTGTATATTTCATTGTTCGGCAGCATTTTTGAATTGTAAAGTTATGATTCAAGTATGTTAGTTATGATTAAATGGGTCGGTAAAAAGTTATGATTAAAGTTGGCAAAATGGGTGGTTCATGTGATGGTAACGGGTCAACACAAGTAATTTTTCAGAGTTGAACAGGGTTGGGTTGGGTTGGGTTGGGGCAGTTGGGCCCAAAGCCCCTTTTGAGTTTTGATAAAGTATTTTATATATTTTTTAATTGGTTAGTGTGTCATACAATTTTAAAAAAGGTTATATTATTTCAAGAATAGTATGATGTTTATGAATCAAATGATTTAGGAGGTTGTAAGCATTAAAATTGTACGTTGTGACACTTCGACCCATTTGACACATTTTTTTAACGCTAATTTTGAATTTGACTCATTAAAGATTAAATGATGTCCGATTTGATACATCCATAAGCAACCGGGCAACATGTCATCTTTAACTATGTTTTTTTTTGTATAAAATGCGTACCACCTTAGTTGTTTGGCTAACCTAGGAACAGTTAGATAGCATTTTTCTTCACATACCGTATTCCACCTCTCCTTGAAGGTTATATAACTACAAAACTAATTGTTGCATTCCTGAATCCATGTGTTAAAACTTTTAACAATTTTTTTTATGGGAATCGTTTGGCACGTGTGTACTATATATCGATCGTCCAATGTTTCATGGAATCTGCTTCTAACGTTTTTCTTTGTAAATTTGTTCAGTGTGAATTTGGTGCAACCATTGTACATAGAAGTTGCATGGTTGTCACGGCCCAAGTCCCATGGATGGTGGATGAAAGATCAAAGGCTGGTACAGACACTTCATTAGAAAGGGGAAATTCATAACTATTTCCTGCATGTTTAATTTTTTAGTTTCTACTGGCTTTCAAAACTGTAAAATATTAGATGGTTAAATTAAATGGTGCGGACATATTTAGGTCTGACTGACATAACATGCTCAAATCGTGGTATTGTATGTAGTTCGGAATTTCTTTGCTGTGTGCATGTTTTGCACAACGGTAAGCTTGATTTGGCTTAGAGGTTGGATGGTGCGCAGGTCCAGTAACAGATTAAAACAAGTTATGCAATTCATATTATCAAAGATACATTTGTTTGAATCAATTAGATTTGGAGGTTTATCGTTTTACGCATATAAAGTACCAGTGCACAATTGCTATTTGATCAGATTTTTCTAGCGAGACAGAATACGAACCTAATTTTCCAATTCGTAAAAGGAGTCAAAGCACATGGGTCGTGTTCGCAGCATGGTAGTTCGAAACCGACACAAACTAAAAAATTTACCACAGCTGAATGCCTGAATATGACACAAGCTGAAAAACTATGTCAAGGCAAATGAACTAGAATTTTAAGTTACGACATAAAATACATTTATCTAAATTAAGTTGGTTTCAGAGGTTGAACCAAATACACCGATTTAGCTAAGCATGTTTGTAAGTTCGAACTTAAGTTGAGTAAAATTTTTTTGAGTCCTTGTGTTTTAGTGGTTTTAACCATTTGAGTCCAAAATCAAAAAGTTTAACGCTCTGAGTCCCTAGACACTTTTTTATAACCATTTGAGTCCAAATTTTAACCTTTTGAGTCCAATTTTTTTTTTTTTTTAACAAAATTGGACTCAAACCATTATAAAATGAACAAAATTGGACTCAAAACGTTATAAAATAAATGGCTAGAGATTCAGGGCGTTAAACTTTTTGATTTTAGACTCAAATGGTTAAACCACTAAAACACAGGGTGATAGGGAAGCACCAGCCCAGACCCCAGTCACATCAGGCCCGAGTCAGAAGTGGGTTAACTTGGCCCAATTGGATCCAATGCAAGACACTTAAAGCCCTACTCAAGTCCAGCCCCACGTTTTGTTCCACAACTGCTAATCTAGTGTTTTATTTTAGTTAATGTCTTTTTTTATTTGTTTGAAGTTGTCGAATAGTGGTTTACAATTCCAAAAGTGTAGGAAACGTGGGTGATCATGTAGCCGGTAGTTATTTTTCTTTTCAATTATGTATTGGAACAATTGAGAACTGTCATTTCATTTCCATTGTTCCGGTACATAATTGAAAAGAAAAATAACTACCGGCTACATGATCACCCACGTTTCCTACACTTTTGGAATTGTAAACCACTATTCGACAACTTCAAACAAATAAAAAAAAAGACATTAACTAAAATAAAACACTAGATTAGCAGTTGTGGAACAAAACGTGGGGCTGGACTTGAGTAGGGCTTTAAGTGTCTTGCATTGGATCCAACTGGGCCAAGTTAACCCACTTCTGATTCGGGCCTGCTGTGACTGGGGTCTGGGCTGGTGCTTCCCTATCATCCTCCCCGTCTTCGAAAGAGTTTGTCCTCAAACTTGGAAGCGATTCATCAGGCTCATAATATGGCTGAAGGTCAGCTACATTAATAGAGGCTGAAGCACCAGAATTTCCCGGAAGATCAATCTTATAACAATTATCATTCACCTTAGCAAGAACCTTGAACGGACCATCCGACCGAGGGCTTAACTTAGAACAGTGTTTAGAGGGAAAACGCTCCTTCCTGAAATGCAACCACACAAGATCACCAGGCTTAAAAAGAACGTGTTTCCGACCCTTTTCACGTCGATACTTGAGAAGCTCATTGTTCTTTGTAATTTTATCATAAACTCGCTGATGAATTGACTTGATATCAGCAGCTAATTCACTAGCTTCTTGACAGAACTTCGTAGAGGTGTCGAGTATAGCCAAATCGAGTGGCTTGGATGGGTTGAGGCCATAGACAACCATGAAGGGCTGATGCCTGTGGTCATGTTAAGGGCTCGATTATATGCGAACTCGGCACGGGGCAATAAGTCTTCCCACTGTTTCAACTTTGAGGTAATGAGGGCCCGGAGTAATGACCCGAGGGTGCGGTTGGTGACCTAAGTCTGGCCATCGGTTTGAGGGTGGCTCGAAGTACTAAATTTGAGTTTGGTGCCCAGTTTACGCCACAAAGTCAACCAAAAGTGGCTAAGGAACTTAACATCTCTGTCACTAACCATTGTTTTTGGTACTCCATGAAGGCGAACTATTTCTTTAAAGTATAAGTTAGCTATCTGGACAGCATCATTCCTAGTATGGCAAGCCACAAAATGGGCCATCTTAGAAAAACGGTTGACCACCACCATTACAGAATCTTTGTGGCGTTGGGTTCGTGGTAATCCGGTGACAAAATCAAGACTAACATCCTCCCAAGGGGCAACTGGAACCGGCAATGGCATATACAACCCGTGAGGGGAAGAATGACCTTTAGCTCGATGACATGGTAGGCAACGCTTGATGAAGTGCTCGACATCGCGGTGCAATTTGGGCCAAAAAAATGAGTGTGCAGAATTTGTACTGTTTTATTGTGACACCCCAGGAAAACCAGGCAACTTAACTAGCTTCCTCAGTGAGTACGTGCTAAATTTCGGGACGAAATTTCTTTCAACTTGGGGATAATGTGACAACTCGTATTTCAAACACTTCATTGTACTTTGATGTGACTAGTTGATCAATGTGTGATTACGTGATATGTGATTCTGAAATGAAATGTTATGTTTGTTTTATGTGAATTTATGTATGTAGTATATAATTCGAACCGATCGCACAAGCCCTGTTGGGCCGCACAACTTGTACTCGAGTCAAAAGGGCAGCCCAAGTTTGGGTTCGGCCCACTCCTCTTGAACTCGAACCGAATGGACAACCCATTTGGGGTTTCGGTCACGTTACTATATAACCTGACACATAATCCTTTTGGGGGTTTGTTTTCCTTATCATTTGCACAACACTCAAAACACACACCAAACCCTAATACCTCTCCCTCTCTCTCTAAGCCGACGGCAGCCCCTTACTCACCCGAGGTCTTCCTTGTTCCAATCATCTAATCCGGTTAGTGTTTTAGTGTTTTGTTGTTACTTGATTGAATGTTAATCGATGATTGTGTAGTGCTATATGTTGATCAAATCCGGTTAAGGTTCCTATTAGTAGAATCATTAATAATTATGTGTTGCATGATGCTAAGGTTGTATGATTAAACACGATATGGTAATAGGCTAATCGGTTCGTGTATATACAGAATCGAACACATGATAACCGGCTGTGATGTGTTATTATTCGGATGATTGTTGTATTGTTGTGTAGGGTGCATGTTAGTAATCAAGGCCATGAACCTATTAATGTGTTTGAAAGGGGTGGTTGATGTTCATGCTATGAATTATATTAGGGTTCATATGAATTTTGTGATAAAAACCTTGTTTTGATCGATATATGGTTTGGTTAGAAACTGTTGATTGATAAATTGCAAATATGGAAATTGTCAATAATAGAGCAACTGATTGCATGATTTAAGGAAATACATAACCGATCGTACAAGATCAGTCGCACAAGTGCCAACACACAAGCCCTTGAATCACACAAGAGCTCAATCGCACAAGGCAACTGATCGCACAAGTGCCAAACGCACAAGTGCAGTCGCACAAGATAGGTACATCACATAAGGCAGCAGTGTACAACTAGAGTATGCATGATCGCACAAGACCTTGTGGATCGCACAAGACAATGCCGATCGCACAAGGCTTGGGCCACACACAACAGTTGGACTTCACATATGTATTTGGGCCGAAAGGCTGACCCAATCACACAAGTCTTGTTCAGTCGCACAAGCTGAACTGGACCGCACAAGATCAACGTGTTTTATTGTTGGGCCGCGTATATTTGTTTTGGGCCGGGCTTATGTTGGATCGCACAACATGCTGTGGATCGCACAAGGTTGTGCTGATCGCACAACATGTTGGGCCGAGTTATGTTTGGGCTTCATGTGTATGCTAAACAGTTATCGTTTAACGTGTTCTTTGGGTATGCCATGACCATTATGTGCTAGTAACTTGGTAGTCCTGTGTAAACTTATGTGCACTACTTGAACCTAGACCTGACTTGTATGGTAACCATGTTAGGACGTGGTTGACCCCTAGCAGCTTGATTGACCTTTTGTTTATCTTCCGAGCTAACCTAAGGTGAGTTCACACTTTCTACAAAGCATGGTAATTCCCGGTGGGTTGGGAATGGGTTAAGGAATATGGATTCCTCGTCCTTCTTGGGTAGGACAATACGGGTTAAGGAATGTGATTCCTCGTCCTCTTGGACAGTTTAAATTTCACTAGACCAAAACTCTATCACGAAGTCCCTCCTTTTATATCGACTTAAGGCGAGCGGGTCATTAGTTAGATAGCGCTATTTAGGTCTGACAAGCCTCACACCGTGCCGCAGAGGACGGGCGTGAACTAATGGATCTGGGCACGTCAATGATGATAGACATTGACGCTAAGGGCACATAAACATAACTAAAGTCAGTGGTCGATATGGTAACGAGTCTAGTAGTATAAACATGGGGTAGCCCCCACGGCTGGATTGCCAGAGTAAACGGGATTTAAACAGAACACGTTTTCAACCATGGGGTAACCACCACGGCAGGGATGCCAGTTAAAGGAAACTATTTTTGGAACAACTTAAAACAAACACCCAACTGTGAACTCGCTCAACTTTGTTGTTGACTCGTTACTACATGCTTTGCAGGTCACTAGGTTTTTAGCTGGAGCTTGCATGGGGAAGAGTCGTTGTGGGACATGAACAGCTGTGTTCCATGTTAAACATTGAAACGTTTAAACTTATGTTTTGGTTTTTAAACATTATGCTTCCGCTTGCAACTTAAACTATGTTTTGTTGGGACACCAATTGTATTGTGTTGGATTTTATAATTACTTACATGCTTGTTCAATATGATTGGTGGCTTGATCCTGGTCAGTCACGCCTCCAAGTGGTGATACTCCGCATGTGGATTTTGGGGGTGTGACAGATTGGTATCAGAGTCATTGGTTATAGTGAACTTGGTTTTAAAAAAGGAAAAGCTTTTTGACAAAACCAGACTATAACCTGTACAGTGCTCAACGATCCTTCCTCGTGCAAGCTCCAAGCGTTTAGCGACCTGTAAGGCATGTAACAACGAGTCAACAACAAAGTTGAGTGAGTTAACGTTTGGTTGTTTAGTTTTAAGTTGTTTCTGAAAAACGTGGTTTGATTTCGTTGGCTTAATTGCTGGGGGGGGGGGTTACCCCGTAGTTGAAAGTATGTTTAACCAATTCCTTTTTCATTACCCAAACCATAACCATAATCAGTGGGGGCTTTCCCCGTGTGAACTACTAGACGGTATGATATCGATTACTACGCAAATAAGTTGTGCCCTATATCAGCGTCTATCATCACTGATAATCTGCCATAGTCCATTAGTACACGCCCGTCCGACCGGCACGGTGTGAGGTTTGTTAAACCTAATAGCGCTATTAACTAATGACCCGCTCTCCATTGGCCTCGGCGATTAAGTCGATATAATGAAGAGGGACTTATTGATAGAGTTTTGTCTAGCTAGTTTTAAGGTTGTTGTCCTACCCAAGGAGGACGAACGTACGTATTCTGCACAAGGAGAATTCGTAGGATTAATAATGGCACCCTACCTATGGAGGATGGCCGTACATACCCTACCCAAGGAGGATATGTAGGTTTCATTTTAGTTTCTTAACCCATTCCCAAACCACCGGGAATCCCATGCCTTGTAGAAAGTGTGAACTCACCTCGGTTTGCTCGGTTAGATTCTCAAATATAGCTAACAGTCAAGGTCGGTCAATCACGTCCTAATATGATTACCAGTTAGTCATTTAGTGATTTACAAATAGAGCACAAAGTTCCTACACGTATCTATCACATAGCATGCATTACTTTAACTGTTTATGCCCATATATACTTCCCATCAATTCCCCACTCATAAGCAAACATACGATAATGCACGTAACACATATAACATGTTAGATCATTCACAGATAGCATACTCGACATTTAGACACGCAAATTACAACTTATGTCGTTTCAGCATTACTATTCAAAACCGGGCTGTTTTCGGACATTTTAATAAAATAGTTAACTTATTCCAAAAATTCCCAAATTTTTATAGAATGTGTTAATCGATCCAAATTTTATTGTGTAAAAATATCGGGGTCCAGTTCATTACTAATATTTTATAAAAATTCATTTTACGTACTGAACTTAGATTTATCTTTTTCTGACCACAGTCCACGGAATAATTTATTTAAAATTCATCGAGAGTCCGATTTATAAAATTCCAGTGGGGTAATTACAAATACATCGGTGGTCATCTACAGTACAAGTTTCATGATCTAACTCTACACAGAACTCAAGTTATGACAGAAAATAAAACGCATATTTTCAGCAGAAAAATGCAGCTCTAGCTGCTGTTACAAAATGACACTTTAAAAATAGTAAACGAAGTCCAAAAATTATGATTCTGGTGCCATTAGAACCGTATTTCATAATAACACGTTATAGACTCGAAATATCAGTTTTTCGTTGAGTTATGACCTGTTTACAGCCAACTGAAGTTGGCTGTAAAATTTGGACAGATTCTGTTTTCATTCTTTAACTTTCTAGTTCGTGTTCGATTGATTCCGTTAGCATGTTTAGTGATCACAACAACATCAAACATCAATATTAACCAGTAAATCATCAAGAATCACAACAATACAAGATCTACATGATTTACACACATAACTTCTCTTTATCCATCTTTTATTCCATATGTTCAAGACTTTAGTGCAAGTGCTTTAGTGTTTCATAATTTTAATCATTAAATCACCTATTAACCACTTAAATAACATGAAGAATGAATGGATCTAAGTTCTTACCACTAGCTCAAGGCTAGGGAAGTAACAAGTCAGAAATGTGGAGGATAATAGCACACGAGAGAGGTCCTTCGAGTTCCAAGCACACCGGACTTCCTACTTCACCTCCTAGCACCTTGCTATCACCTTGGATTGGATTGAAGTTGCAAGAAAATGGGTGGTGTGTGGGTGGGGCTCTCGGCCGAGGTCAAGAACAAGAGAGGGAGGATGAGAGTGTTGGTGTGAGTTTTGTGAAGATGAAGATGGTTTATAAAGTCTCTAAGTCCTTATGTCCAATGGATTATGTGCCTTCAAAAGTACAAACAACATCTCATCATAATCTCTAAAGGGATTTTATGGAAGATTTAACAAGATTAGAGAAATCTTGTGGTGGGTCCCCTATGGGACAGTTATGGTCAGGGGGGGGGGGTTAACTTGTAGTTGGATGGTAACTAGATTAGTTAGTGGTAGTTTAAAGGGTGTTTGTTAGTGACTTTGTGTATTATGCCTTATATAACGTGTTATAGTGTTCAGGGACCATAACTAGCTCAGAAAAATAGGAACAATGTTTCTGATAATATTTTTGTGTTCCGGGTAAAGTCCGGTTGTTCGGTTTCACACTGTTCCGTTTAAGTGCTTAATTAATCAGTAAAGCGTCCTATTTATATATTTTTGTAACGTTATTAATTTTCAACACTCAGGAAGGCATATCGGACTATTTAGTAACTTTTTTGTATACTACTAGTGTGTTAACAAGTGCATGTAAATATAACATAGAAATCAGAGAGCAGTTAAATGATTCAACACAGTCATCAAGCACTTTAATTTTCATTAATAAATTGTACGGAATACATGGAATTTTGAGGGTTGTCACATTCTCCCCCTGTTAAGAGAATTTCGTCCCGAAATTTAGCGCGTGGTTACTGAGGAAGCTAATTAAGTCGCGTTGTTTTCCTGATTTTTCCAGGGGTGTCACATCATCCCCCCGTTGATTTAGAATTTCCTCCCGAAATTCTGCAGTAGCTTCAGCCTCAGTAGTGGTTGCGTTTTTCTTAAACAGCTGGGGGTACTTGAGTTTCATTTGGTCTTCTCGCTCCCAGGTATACTCTGGGCCACGACGAGCATTCCAACGAACTCGGACGAGAGGTATCCTGGTACGCTTGAGAATCTTAACATCTCGATCCGTAATCTCTACTGGTTCTTCGACGAATCGCAGCTGGTCGTCGATAGTGAGCTCCTTTAGAGGAACTATGAGGGTCTCATCTGACAGACACTTCTTCAGATTTGACACGTGGAATACGTTGTGAACTCCACTGAGTTCTTCAGGTAAATTCAACCTGTAGGCTATCTTGCCAATTTTCTCAATGATCTCGAACGGTCCGACTTAACGCGGATTGAGTTTGCCTCGTTTGCCAAAACGGACTACACCTTTCCAAGGCGAGACTTTGAGTAGCACTCGATCCCCAACCTGGAACTCGAGTGGTTTTCTTCCCTTATCAACATAGCTTTTCTGACGGTCACGAGCTGCCGCCATTCGCTGTCGTATTTGAGCAATTCTCTCGGTGGTATCTACCACAAGTTATGGGCCAGTGATTTGGCTGTCACCAACTTCTGCCCAACAGAGAGGTGATCGGCATTTGCGTCCGTACAATGCCTCGAATGGAGCGGCTTGGATGCTGGTGTGGTAACTGTTGTTATATGAGAACTCCACTAACGGGAGATGCTTTTCCCAGCCATTACCAAAGTCGATTACGCATGCCCTAAGCATGTCTTCAAGGGTCTGGATGGTGCGTTCAGATTGCCCATCCGTCTGTGGGTAGTAAGCGGTGCTCATATCTAAGCGTGAGCCAAAAGACTTGTGCATAGCTTGCCACAATTCAGAGGTAAAACGTGCGTCACGATCAGAAATGATGGAGGTTGGCACTCCGTGCCTTGATACCACTTCCTTTAGGTAAATGTCTGCAAGAGTAGAAAACTTATCCGTTTCTTTAATTGCCAGAAAATGTGCAGACTTGGTCAGTCGATCCACGATCACCCAAATGGTATCATTTCCGCGTTGAGATCTAGGTAGGCCGGTAACGAAATCCATGGAAATTTGCTCCCATTTCCATTTCAGGATCTCCGGTTGTTGAAGTAGGCCTGATGGTTTCTGATATTCAGTCTTGACTCTCGCACAGGTCAAGCACTTACTGACGTAGGTTGCTATGTGGGCTTTCATGCCAGGCCACCAATACGTAGTCTTGAGGTCGTGGTACATTTTATCCGAACCAGGATGTACCGAATAACGAGACTTATGTGCTTCATCCATCACAAGCTCGCGTAAGCCTCCATAAAGTGGAATCCAGATGCGTCCGTTAACATAGTAGGCGCCGTCTTCCTTTTGTTCTAGTCGCTGCCTTGATCCCCGTAAGGACTCAGCCCTCATGTTCTCTGCTTTCAATGCTTCAACCTGAGCATCACGAATCTGAGCGGGAAGGTTGGATTGGATGGTAAGCGGTAAAGCACATACACGCTTAGGTATGGTATCCTTTCGACTGAGGGCGTCGGCCACAACATTGGCCTTGCCCGGATGGTATTTGATATCGCATTCGTAATCGTTCAAGAGCTCAACCCATCGGCGTTGATGCATGTTTAACTCCTTTTGCTTGAAGATATGCTCGAGACTCCTGTGATCGGTGTAAATGGTGCACTTGGTACCGTACAGGTAATGTCTCCATATCTTAAGCGCGAAAACAACTGCTCCCAGCTCCAAATCGTGAATAGTGTAATTTCTTTCGTGAACTTTGGGTTGACGTGATGCGTAGGCAATGACCTTGTCACGTTGCATCAACACGCAACCAAGTCCTTGGATGGAAGCGTCGCAGTAAACCACAAAATCTTCTGTGCCTTCAGGCAATGAGAGAATAGGCGCGCTGCAAAGTCTATCCTTTAAGTGTTCAAACGCAGATTCCTGTGCATCACCCCAACGGTTGGTGACACCCTTCTGTGTCAGCGAAGTGAGAGATTGCGCCATCTTGGAGAAATCCTTTATAAACCTTCTGTAATATCCGGCCAAACCCAAGAATTGGCGGATTTCTGTTGGTGTACGGGGTGCAGGCCAGTTCTTGATCGATTCAACCTTAGATGGATCCACATGAATTCCATCCTTGTTTACCACATGGCCTAGAAAGTGGACTTCGCGAAGCCAGAAGTCACATTTCGAAAACCTGGCATACAACTGCTCTTTTTGAAGAAGTTCCAGCATAGGTCGTAGATGCTGCTCGTGTTCCTCCTGACTCTTAGAATAGATCAGGATATCGTCGATGAACACAATAACGAACTTATCCAGGTAAGGTTTGCATACTCGGTTCATGAGATCCATGAAGACCGCTGGTGCATTCGTCAGCCCGAATGGCATAACCAGAAACTCGTAATGGCCGTAACGAGTTCTGAATGCTGTTTTGGAGACGTCCTCATCTCGGACCCTCAGCTGATGGTATCCCGATCTCAAATCAATCTTGGAGTAATAGCTCGACCCTTGCAAGTGGTCGAACAAGTCTTCAATACGTGGAAGAGGATAACGATTCTTCACAGTCACCTTGTTGAGTTCGCGATAGTCAATACACATTCTGAAAGTACCATCTTTCTTTTTCACAAACAAGACTGGAGCTCCCAAGGGCGAAGAGCTAGGACGTATGAAACCCTTTTCCAAGAGTTCTTGTAGTTGTGTGGACAGTTCTTCAAGTTCTGATGGAGCTAGACGATAAGGTGCTCGAGCTACTGGTGCTGCTCCGGGAGCTAGCTCGATTTGAAATTCAACTTGACGATGAGGCGGAAGACCAGGTAATTCCTCAGGAAATACCTCGGGAAAGTCACGTACAATAGGGATGTCTTCAATTCTCTTCTCTTCCGTTTATGTGTCAGTAACGAGTGCCAGAATGGCAGTGTGGCTCTTTCGCAAACACTTCTGGGCCTTAAGGAAAGAGATAATGCCTACGACAACACCACTCTTGTCGCCATGAATCACAAGGGGTTCCTCACCAGAACGAGGAATGCGGACGATTTTCTCCTTGCAAACAATCTCCGCTTGATGATGAGATAGCCAATCCATCCCAATAACGACGTCGAAACTACCCAGTGTGATAGGAATAAGATCGATAGAGAAAATCTGATCAGCTAAGACGAGGTTACAACCTTTAACTATGTGTGTGGCTTCAAGACTTTTACCGTTTGCTAGTTCTACCGTGTGTTTGGTGTTCAATAGTGTTGGAGTGCGCTTAAGCATTTGGCTAACTTTTAAGGACACATAGCTAGTATCGGCACCCGAATCGAATAAAACAGTAACAAAGAAGTCGTCCAGAAGAAACTTACCCATCACAACGTTGGGATCGTTCCTTGCATCACCTTGACCAATCACGAACACACGACCCCTTGCTCCATTACCATTGTTGTTTCCCCCATTGCCACCTCCATTGTTGCCTCCATTGTTGTTCCCATTGTGGTTCCCGTTTCCTTTGTTGTTGTTGTTCTGATTCTGGTTCAGTTGGGGGCAGTTCCTCTTAAAGTGGCCTTCAGCGCCACACTGAAAGCATCCTTTATTGCCCTGTTGTTGCTGCTGTTGGTGGTTCTGTGGAGCTTGTTGTTGTTGTTGGCGATTCTGATTTGCAGGACGCGGGCTCCTGCAATCCCTAGCTTCATGGCCCAGTGATCGGAGTGTCGCGCTCCGGTCAAAGATAATATTTATAAGCCCAAATTACCCTTAACAATGTGTTAGTGGTAGTAAGGGGTCAAACCACGAAGAGTATGTGGTTTGTGTGTGGATTCGAATGAATTAAAACAATTGTCACTATTTATGAAGCTTGCTAAAGTATTTTTGTATTTTCGTTTAATGGAGAAATATGATTTTTAACTAAATGAATTGATGTGAATGATTAACAACTACTAATTAACGATTGCAAGAAAAATGGTTACTAGAACAATAATGATAAAAAGGAATCACACCCGGTTTCGGTAATTGTTAACCTAGGATTTCTACAAGTTTTAGTTTCAACTCAAATGCATTCGATTAACGGATTTAGTGTACCGTGACTTAGGTGCTACTAGCTATCAACGCCCCGAAGAACGGACAAAAAGACACTTTGTAATCAACACAAGTAAATCCTAACAACGACAACGTACAATTACATATCACCGTTTCGCAAAGTCATAACTTTTAACATCGTTCGACAATTCACGAATTCGTAACAAATGTAATACTATTGTCAAAAGTTTCAAAAACCAAATACAAATTGTCACTAAGATGAAACAAGAACAAATTGAAACCCTAAAATTAACAACTACCTACACCGGGGTGAAACCGAGATGATTAGCCGCTCATGGTTGATGCAACTTGATCACCGGATGCTTGGAATGCGGATGGAGTCATCTTGAAGCTTGTAGGATGAAGGAATGATGGAGAATTAGGGTTTATGGAATGATGATGGTGAGAAGGATGGTGGATTGGATGAATTAGGGTTTTGATGGTGAATTCGGGATGAATGATTGTGATTCGGTTGTAGAGATGATAGATGATGGAATGGTTCGTGGATAGATGATGAGAATAGGCTCCAAGATCAAGTTCAAAACTCAAAAGTGAGCGTAACCCCCGAATTGATTGAACAACAACCAATTAAAATCGTTTCTCACACCCCAAATCAAGAAATTCGCGAAAGCCACATTGGAGGACCGTCGCCGACGGTGGATGTGTCCGTCGGCGACGGCGTGTAGATTTTCAATTGAAGCCGACGGTCAATCTCGCTGTCTACGGTGAATTCAGGCGACGGCATATTACAAATACCGTCGGCGACGGCCCATATGGGCGTCGGCGACGGTGCCCAGATGTCTGACTTTCTGTTTCTTCCATTTCTTGAGTCCGATTGACCCGTTTCGCATCCCGGTGGTTCCGTTTTTGCTCCGGTGACCCGTAAAGCTTCCGAAAAGCTCCTTAAACTCTGCTAGATCTGCAAAATACATATCTAATCAAAAGTAGGCTATTCGAAATTAAAACTTATGCAATAACATCAAATTAAACAATTACAAGCACCGGTTTTCGACCACGTATCACCCAGCTTGTGACATCTCTGACATCGACCTTTATTGCACTGCCCGATGTGATGCTTGTTACACCGGTTGCACTTGGGGTGGTTTCCTCGGTATCCACCCTGTCCTTGATTACCAGAAGATTGCTGACCAGGACTCTGGTAGTCATCAGTCTTTCGCTGCTGAGACTGAACCGAAGCAGAACCCTTACTGGAGTTCCCATCCCATTTTCTCTTGTTGTCAGTAGGTGCATCGAAAGTAGCTGTGGCACTGATTCGTTTCGGCAGCCTGTTTTGCTCCACCGCCTGGTCAGTGAGTCGATGGGCCAACTTGATGATTTGCTGTATGGTACCCAGGTTGGCTGAAGTCACATGACTTTGAATCTCTGGTACAAGGCCCTTAAGATACAACTCAATTCGTTTGATGGGAGGGTCCACCATGGTGGGGCACAAGATGGCCAGCTCATTTGACCTTTTCGTATACACCTCAATCTCAGACCCCGTCATTTTCAGATTGAAAAATTCCACTTCTAGCTTGTGGATGTCATCCCGACTGCAATACTCCTCTTTGATCAGTTCTTTGAAGCTATTCCAGGGGGTGGCATTAGCAACTGCTAGTCCTAGTAGTTAAACCTGTGCCTTCCACCAGGTTAACACAGCTCCTTCAAGTGTTCCGGTAGCATATTTCACCCTACGGTCTTCGGGGCATTCGCACATCTCGAAAACTGACTCAAGCTTTTCAAACCAGTGAAGAAGGCCCACTGCTCCTTCGGTGCCACTGAAAGTAGTAGGTCAGCAGTCCATGAACGTTTTGAATGTGCACACAGGAGTTTGAGCATGTTGACCTGTTGTGTGAGAATAACAGACAAGGTTAAGCACGAGGGTTGGTTTGTGAAGGTAGGATCTAAACGTCCTAAGGTGGGTTGATATAGCAGGTTATACCTCCTGCAGGGTTAGCTGCGAGTGCCTCAGCGACTCGTTCGTTGATCAAAGCCGTCAACTGGGCTTGAGTAAGGTTGATACATCCTCCGCGTCCGCTCATGATCTTCATAATGAAGCAACGTAAGTGAGAAAGGTGTCGCGAAAGTGCGTAATTGTGGGACGACAATAGAGAGTAAGCACACAAGGTTCAAATAGCAATTATCGCATTATCTAATGCACAGTGAGAACTATCTAACCGGCAATATAACATAAATCATACCACTTATGGTGTCGAGTCTTGCACGTGGAGCGAAGCGTCGTTGTGGATCGTTGAACACTGTACAGGTTATAGTCTGGTTTTATCAAAAAGCTTTTCCCTTTTTAAAACCAAGTTCACTATAACCAATGGCTCTGATACCAATCTGTCACACCCCCAAAATCCACCATGCGGAGTATCACCGCTTGGAGGCGTGACGTGACCAGGATCGAGCCACCAATCATATTGAACATCGTAATTAAGTAAATAAGACCAACCACAATACGATTGGTGACCAAAGCTAGTTAACCATGTTTAGTTTAAACAGCGGAAGCATAAAAGTAGATCTAAAAGCATAAGTCCATAGTTTATAAGTTAAAGTTCAAAACGCAAGTTTAATAAATTCATAAGGATTTAAATAATAAGTACGGAACATAACAGTCCGTACACCACAACGACTCCTTCCTCGTGCAAGCGCCAAGCGTTTAGCGACCCGTAAGGCATGTAACAACGAGTCAACAACAAAGTTGAGTGAGTTCACGTTTGGTTGTTTAGTTTTAAGTTGTTTCAGAAAAACGTGGTTTGACTTTCGTTGGCTTAATTGCCGTGGGGGGGGGGGGTAACCCCGTAGTTGAAAGTATGTTTAACCAGTTCCTTTTTCATTACCCAAACCATAACCATAATCAGTGGGGGCTTTCCCCGTGTGAACTACTAGACGATATGATATCGACTACTACGCAAATAAGTTGTGCCCTATATCAGCGTCTATCATCACTGATAATCTGCCATAGTCCATTAGTACACGCCCGTCCGACCGGCACGGTGTGAGGTTTGTTAAACCTAATAGCGCTATTAACTAATGACCCGCTCGCCATTGGCCTCGGCGATTAAGTCGATATAATGAAGAGGGGCTTATTGATAGAGTTTTGTCTAGCTAGTTTTAAGGTTGTTGTCCTACCCAAGGAGGACGAACGTACGTATTCTGCACAAGGAGAATTCGTAGGATTAATAATGGCACCCTACCTATGTATTTGGGCCGAAAGGCCAACCCAATCACACAAGTCTTGTTCAGTCGCACAAGCTGAACTGGACCGCACAAGATCAACGTGTTTTATTGTTGGGCCGTGTATATTTGTTTTGGGCCGGGCTTATGTTGGATCGCACAACATGCTGTAGATCGCACAAGGTTGTGCTGATCGCACAACATGTTGGGCCGAGTTATGTTTGGGCTTCATGTGTATGCTAAACAGTTATCGTTTAACGTGTTCTTTGGGTATGCCATGACCATTATGTGCTAGTAACTTGGTAGTCCTGTGTAAACTTATGTGCACTACTTGAACCTAGACCTGACTTGTATGGTAACCATGTTAGGACGTGGTTGACCCCTAGCAGCTCGATTGACCTTTCGTTTATCTGCCGAGCTAACCTAAGGTGAGTTCACACTTTCTACAAAGCATGGTAATTCCCGGTGGGTTGGGAATGGGTTAAGGAATATGGATTCCTCTTTCTTCTTGGGTAGGACAATACGGGTTAAGGAATGTGATTCCTCGTCCTCTTGGACAGTTTAAATTTCACTAGACCAAAACTCTATCACGAAGTCCCTCCTTTTATATCGACTTAAGGCGAGCGGGTCGTTAGTTAGATAGCGCTATTTAGGTCTGACAAGCCTCACACCGTGCCGCAGAGGACGGGCGTGAACTAATGGATCTGGGCACGTCAATGATGATAGACATTGACGCTAAGGGCACATAAACATGACTAAAGTCAGTGGTCGATATGGTAACGAGTCTAGTAGTATAAACATGGGGTAGCCCCCACGGCTGGATTGCCAGAGTAAACGGGATTTAAACAGAACACGTTTTCAACCATGGGGTAACCACCACGGCAGGGATGCCAGTTAAAGGAAACTATTTTTGGAACAACTTAAAACAAACACCCAACTGTGAACTCGCTTAACTTTGTTGTTGACTCGTTACTACATGCTTCGCAGGTCACTAGGTTTTTAGCTGGAGCTTGCATGGGGAAGAGTCGTTGTGGGACATGAACAGCTGTGTGCCATGTTAAACATTGAAATGTTTAAACTTATGTTTTGGTTTTTAAACATTATGCTTCCGCTTGCAACTTAAACTATGTTTTGTTGGGACACCAATTGTATTGTGTTGGATTTTATAATTACTTACATGCTTGTTCAATATGATTGGTGGCTTGATCCTGGTCAGTCACGCCTCCAAGTGGTGATACTCCGCATGTGGATTTTGGGGGTGTGACAGATTGGTATCAGAGCCATTGGTTATAGTGAACTTGGTTTTAAAAAGGGAAAAGCTTTTTGACAAAACCAGACTATAACCTGTACAGTGCTCAACGATCCACAATGACGCTTCACTCCACGTGCAAGGCTCGACACTATAGGTGATATGATTTATGTTTATATTGACTACTTGCTAGATTCATAGTATGTCACACCCCCAAAATCCACCATGCGGAGTATCACCGCTTGGAGGCGTGACGTGACCAGGATCGAGCCACCAATCATATTGAACATCGTAATTAAGTAAATAAGACCAACCACAATACGATTGGTGACCAATGCTAGTTAACCATGTTTAGTTTAAACAACGGAAGCATAAAAGTAGATCCAAAAGCACAAGTCCATAGTTTATAAGTTAAAGTTCAAAACGCAAGTTTAATAAATTCATAAGGATTTAAATAATAAGTACGGAACATAACAGTCCGTACACCACAACGACTCCTTCCTCGTGCAAGCTCCAAGCGTTTAGCGACCTGTAAGTCATGTAACAACGAGTCAACAACAAAGTTGAGTGAGTTCACGTTTGGTTGTTTAGTTTTAAGTTGTTTCTGAAAAACGTGGTTTGACTTTCGTTGGCTTAATTGCTGGGGGGGGGGGGGGGGGTTACCCCGTAGTTGAAAGTATGTTTAACCAATTCCTTTTTCATTACCTAAACCATAACCATAATCAGTGGGGGCTTTCCCCGTGTGAACTACTAGACGGTATGATATCGACTACTACGCAAATAAGTTGTGCCCTATATCAGCGTCTATCATCACTGATAATCTGCCATAGTCCATTAGTACACGCCCGTCCGACCGGCACGGTGTGAGGTTTGTTAAACCTAATAGCGCTATTAACTAATGACCCGCTCGCCATTGGCCTCGGCGATTAAGTCGATATAATGAAGAGGGACTTATTGATAGTGTTTTGTCTAGCTAGTTTTAAGGTTGTTGTCCTACCCAAGGAGGACGAACGTACGTATTCTGCACAAGGAGAATTCGTAGGATTAATAATGGCACCCTACCTATGGAGGATGGCCGTACATACCCTACCCAAGGATGATATGTAGGTTTCATTTTAGTTTCTTAACCCATTCCCAAACCACCGGGAATCCCATGCCTTGTAGAAAGTGTGAACTCACCTCGGTTTGCTCGGTTAGATTCTCAAATATAGCTAACAATCAAGGTCGGTCAATCACGTCCTAATATGATTACCAGTTAGTCATTTAGTGATTTACAAATAGAGCACAAAGTTCCTACAAGTATCTATCACATAGCATGCATTACTTTAACTGTTTATGCCCATATATACTTCCCATCCATTCCCCACTCATAAGCAAACATACGATAATGCACGTAACACATATAACATGTTAGATCATTCACAGATAGCATACTCGACATTTAGACACGCAAATTACAACTTATGTCGTTTCAGCATTACTATTCAAAACCGGGCTGTTTTCGGACATTTTAATAAAATAGTTAACTTATTCCAAAAATTCCCAAACTTTTACAGAATGTCTTAAACGATCCAAATTTTATTGTGTAAAAATATCGGGGTCCAGTTCATTACTAATATTTTATAAAAATTCATTTTACGGACTGAACTTAGATTTATCTTTTTCTGACCACAGTCCACGGAATAATTTATTTAAAATTCATCGAGAGTCTGATTTATGAAATTCCAGTGGGGTAATTACAAATACATCGGTGGTCATCTACAGTACAAGTTTCATGATCTAACTCTACACAGAACTCAAGTTATGACAGAAAACAAAACGCATATTTTCAGCAGAAAAATGCAGCTCTAGCTGCTGTTACAAAATGACACTTTAAAAATAGTAAACGAAGTCCAAAAATTATGATTCCGGTGCCATTAGAACCGTATTTCATAATAACACGTTATAGACTCGAAATATCAGTTTTTCATTGAGTTATGACCTGTTTACAGCCAACTGAAGTTGGCTGTAAAATTTGGACATATTCTGTTTTCATTCTTTAACTTTCTAGTTCGTGTTCGATTGATTCCATTAGCATGTTTAGTGATCACAACAACATCAAACATCAATATTAACCAGTAAATCATCAAGAATCATAACAATACAAGATCTACATGATTTACACACATAACTTCTCTTTATCCATCTTTTATTCCATATGTTCAAGACTTTAGTGCAAGTGCTTTAGTGTTTCATAATTTTAATAATTAAATCACCTATTAACCACTTAAATAACATGAAGAATGAACGGATCTAAGTTCTTACCACTAGCTCAAGGCTAGGGAAGTAACAAGTCAGAAATGTGGAGGATAATAGCACACGAGAGAGGTCCTTCGAGTTCCAAGCACACCGGGCTTCCTACTTCACCTCCTAGCACCTTGCTATCACCTTGGATTGGATTGAAGTTGCAAGAAAATGGGTGGTGTGTGGGTGGGGCTCTCGGCCGAGGTCAAGAACAAGAGAGGGAGGATGAGAGTGTTGGTGTGAGTTTTGTGAAGATGAAGATGGTTTATAAAGTCTCTAAGTCCTTATGTCCAATGGATTATGTGCCTTCAAAAGTACAAACAACATCTCATCATAATCTCTAAAGGGATTTTATGGAAGATTTAACAAGATTAGAGAAATCTTGTGGTGGGTCCCCTATGGGACGGTTATGGTGAGGGGGTGCTTGAAATCAGCATGTTTCCAGAAGGGATAAAGAAAGCTATTAAAAACTTTCGAAAGAAGATTGCTGCAGCAAAAGACGCAAACATCTTCCTAAAGTGTAACTCTACACTTCCAGATTGGTACCAAGGAACTTCTTCCCAAAGTTACCATCATATAGAAATCGGGCTCGCGAAAGCAAGAACCGTCAACCCCTCAAAAGTTATGAATGAGGAGCAAGAAGATTTCGAAAATTGGGTCGAAATAAGGGTTAAAGGATTCTTAAAAATCCTGAATAATCTTCAAAATATTAAAGTAAAAAGCTTTAATAAAGTGAATTATTGCAGCAACCACTGCATCATCACAAGTTACAGTGGAACTCCACTACCAAAGCACGAGAAGGAAGCTTTAGAAAAAATAGAGCAACGCATTATCTTCAACAAAGTTGATGTGAGTCCTACTACCAAATAAAGACTCTGCAAAATAATGCAAAGAGCACAGGAAAGCCATCAGTGCATGAGCTGTAAAGAATCTTCCACCGAAGAAAATTTTGACAAAAGTGGTCCCTCTATTAAAGACAACTACTTTTCAGAAGACGTGCACGCGAGAGCTGGACCCAACACATGGGTTTGTCGACTAAAAAACGTCATGCATGACGAACACTTAAGGCTATTTTAGACCTTTTGTAAAATTCACTTATGCTATATAAAGAAGTTGAATTCATTAGTTTTAGAGATCCCTCATCGAGCATCCCATATCCCTGGCTTGAATTCTCTCAACAACTCTCAACCACCCACCTTTCTTTTCAACTTTGATCATTCGTATGATCAAATTTTACTTTCTAGTTATGTGTTCTAAGATGGAGTAGTAACTCCTTTAAGGAGTTGATGTAAATATCAAGAAGTTCTCCTTCGGGAGAACAGTTATGAAATAAAAACTCCTTCGTAACCCCCTATCTTATTTTCTATTTTAAAGTTTTTATTCTGTAAAACCTGGAGTCCTGGAGCCCGTTGAAGTACCGCTTAGGCAGGAGGCCGTTAGGGAAAAAGGGTTGGATTGGTCCCTTGCAGAAGAAATAGAAACTTTCAAGTTACAAAATACAAGAAGAAGAAGGTATAGATTTTATTTCAAACTGTTAAAATACTTCAAGATTGATATTTCATATCTCTCCTTAAAATCTTAAAAAAGAATTTTATTCTAACACAAAACTAAGATTTTGATAAATCAAAAAATGATGTTTATAAACAAACACAAAAAGAAATCGATTAACAACTATCGAAACAAATGATTTTTCAATCTAAAAAATCTAGTCAAAATATGACTACAAAAAATAATGAATTTTGTAAATTCAAAGGATTAATTCCACAATTAAACAATTTCAAAATTGTTTATGTTAGTCAACAATTGTCGACTAATAATTCGAAAGAATTTATATACGAATTATCGATTGATTATTTTAATCGAAGGAATAATTCATTTGAATTTTATATTCAAAATACTATACATCTTTTGAATTTTATATTCAAAATACTATGCATCTTTAGAATATTATATTCAAAGTACTGTGCATCTTTTTCATTTAATCGATCGATTAAATTCAAAAGATTCATTTCAAAAGAAAGAATTTTATATTCTAATTTGTAAATGCTTTTTACAAAAACCAAGTATACAATGAGTATGCACCAAGATTTCCTTAAAAAAGAAATCCGTCGGGTTAATAAAAAATTAACCATGTTTCAAAATCTAATTAACCAATTAGAACAGTCTCTTAAGAGATCGCCTAGAAATAGGAAAGCTGAACGTGTTCAGTTTAATGGTCTTAAAGCTAACCGCTTTAAGCTAAAAGAAGAACTCAAACGTCTTGAAAACCAAGTTTTCTAGCCAATGAGTCTTAACAATGAGTCTTAACCAGACCACAAAACTTCTAAAGGACTTAATGAACCCTATAGTTGAATTTATGAAAAATTCTGAAGTACCTCCGTAAGTTGGTATCAGAGCCTTGTTGCTCTTTTTTAAAAAATGAGATGTTTTATTTCATAAATTAATGGAAAATAACAATCATTTTAAAAATGATTCTGATGAATCTGAAGAAATAACTGAAGTTTTAAACTTTAGTGAAAACGAAAAAGGTTTTGTATCAGATTACATGATTAATTCTGATCAACTAACAAAAATTAATAAGCTTAAATTCAAGCTTGACAATAAACAGGTTTTTAATCAACCAAAAACTTTACAAAGTTTAGTTTCTAGAGCCTTTTCTAGAAAAAATAAAATATTTTATTGTTTTAACACTGAAAAACTTTCAGTTGACATAAAAAATACAGCAGGTGAAGTTTATTTGCCACTCTTAACAAAGGGTGAAATAGCAAAAAAGCTTTTGCACATTAAACCAGAGTTGAGAAGGTCTCTCAATATGGTACACATAGGAGCGGTTAAAATCCTCCTTAAAGCTCAGTTCAGAGACGGAATTAATTTTCCTATAAAAATGGCACTCGTTGATAATAGAATTATCAATAGGCAAGATGCTCTTCTTGGAGCAATTCAAGGTAATTTAGCATATGGTAAATTTATGTTTACTGTCTATCCTAAATTTGCTTTACATCGAGATTCAAAAGATTTCGACAAAACTTTAAGTTTCATACACCAGTGTGAAAGAACTGGTCTTATGGAACCAGGTAATAAGGTATTTACGATTAACTATTTAATCTCTTATGCTTTAACCAATAGTACTCATTCAATCGAGTATAAGGAAAATGAAAATATAACTCTTGAAGATATATTTTCTGAAATTGGAATTGTTGAAGGCAGCAAATTCGCTGAGCCATCACAATTACAAGAAAATTGGGCAATTGATATTGCACGAAATAAACAGGTTTTAGTATCAAAACCCAGACACAGTTATGCTGGAAACTCTTTACAAATAGGAGATTCAAGTAATACTGAACAATTAATTCGTTCTATGTCAGAACGAATAGATGGATATGGTAGAGTTTTAAAAGGAATTATTGGAGAGTAATGTCTTCAAATCCAATTTTAAATTATTTACAATATCTTGATCAACAAATCACCTATGAAGAGGCTGATATACAATTTGGATTTATGAGAATAAATCAAATTAAAGAAAATTTTATGTTAAGTCATAAAACAAAAATTCTTAATATAAAGATTGTTAAGGAAAACATTTTTGCTTCCAAGCAAAAAATTATTGAGCTTAGAGCTAAAAAAGCAATTATATCTGTAACATGACTACTCTTTTGAAATTAGAGGAACTTGTTAAAGATTTAATAAGAAAGTTGAATAGCCTATTTACCAACGAAAATCTTGAGGCAACATAAAGATTGTTAAGGAAAACATTTTTGCTTCCAAGCAAAAAATTATTGAGCTTAGAGCTAAAAAAGCAATTATATCTGTAACATGACTACTCTTTTGAAATTAGAGGAACTTGTTAAAGATTTAATAAGAAAGTTGAATAGCCTATTTACCAACGAAAATCTTGAGGCAACTGCCGCAAAAATCATCAAAGATGTTTCAGACAAAATTGATGAAAAAATGGATTCAAAAACTCTTATGCCCGAAAGGCAAAAAGAAAAAATTGATGATGAAAAAAGCTTTCAAAAGTATTCATTTCCAAACTTCAACGTTGGAAATCCTTCTTTAGGAAGTTCTAAATGTCCTAATGCATTAACATGGCCTTTTGGATCAACTTCAAAATGACCAATAAAGGACAATTGAGAAACTCTTTTAGAGACATAAATCAAAAAATTTCTATGCATTATTTCTATTTAGAAAGAAATAATCAAAGAATTGTGGAATTACATTCGGATTGGAGTATTCATCCTTCTGACAAACTTTTTGAATTAACTGATTTAAAAAGAAAAAATTCTTTTACGAAAGAAGAAATTCAAAATCTAAAAGATAAAAAGATTATTTTATCTTGTGGATAAAATGAGTTCCATCACTCAAAAACTGGAACAAATTTTAGATGAACAATTGGATACCCTTCCAGTTGAACAAATAATAGAAATTGTTAGTCTCATTTCTTTAGATGACAAAGAATGTGAACAAAAGTTTTTTGAAAATAAAATCTTAAAAGAAAGATATTTTTCTGAAAATAAAGAAGAACAGGTTTTTGTTTTGAAGAATGAAGAACCAAGAACCTTTCCGGTAAAGAAAGAAGAACCCGATACTGAAGAAAGTTCTTCAGATGTTGAAATGTCTCCGAGACAAAGAACTTACAATGCCTCTACTAGCAAAGGTAACAGGCGTAGAAAAAAGAATACGGAATTTTCCATGCCGTATCATAAAGGTATACCTGATTATAATAGTAATGACAATGGTAGTGCAACTACTATTAATACTATTAAAATTGATTGTATCTTCAACCTCGACAAAAGAAAAGAGGTAATTGATAAATGGAACACTGAAATCAGTCTAATCATTCAGACTAATTCAGATGAATTTTCTAATGCTAAGGCTTTGTTATTATTATTAGAACATAAGTCTGCAGGAATTATACAAAATTTCATCAAAGGGACAACTTAGGATGAAAATTTATATGGTTTTGATCTTTTGATCAAATCATAAATGCAATATACATGATGTTTTTAGGTCTCGACCTTATAACAAATAAACACCATGAAAATAAAAAATTGCTATAAAAAGCAAGACAAAATCTTGCAAAAGCACAAATTTGTGATATTTGTTTGTTAGACGATTTTACTTGTCTTTATGAAACAAATCTATACAAATTAAGTACATGTGAATTCCACTCTTGGATTGAGGCTTACTTAATGAAGATTCCTATCGTTGGAGAAAAAGCCAAAGAACGATGGAACAAATAAAAGAATCAGTTCACGATGCATTCTCTTGGATTTGCAACAAGAATTGTCAAAGAAGAAATTGCGGTTTACTGTAATTTTTCTGATAAACAAAAACAACTAAAACGTTTTAACAAAAGCTGTTGCAAAAAACTTACTGAATTACCACAATTAACTTTTGGTTGTGAAGCAGTAAAAGATGAAAATTATTTCAAAAAGAAATATAAAATAAATATAAAACAAAAACTAAAAAACATTTTTGGAAAACCAAGAAAAGAAAGTTTTCTCCTGGAAAACACTTTTCAAAAGAAAAACCTAAGGTTTATCCTCAAGGGAAGAAAAAATGTCGTTGCTGGATATGTTCTGAAGAAGGACACTATGCAAACGAATGTCCCAACAGACAAAAGTTTCCGGAAAAATTAAAAATTATTTCGAAAGCGGAAACTGAAGGATATTTTCCTTATGAAAATATTTTTGATGGCAATACACAAGTATATGCATTAGAAATATTATCCGATTCTTCTACAGAAGACTCAGAATGAAGTCCAACCACTCTTTTAGTTGGGGGGATAAAAATAAACAAAATGAATTTCTGAAATTTGTTTATTCAAAAATTATTTATTTTCTGAAAACAAAGATATTTTTGGAAATAATAAACAGGGTCGTCTTGTCAAATGACAGACACGGTAAGAGGGCCAAAAACGTGTTAACTGATAGCTTGACACGAGATTTTCAGAAATCTTATGCAAAAATGTCATTGTCATTCTTGCTACTATAAATAGAAGGTATTTCTTCGTTCAAAAAAATCATCACTTACAAAAAGAAAGGCATATTTTTGAAAAAATGGAAGATTTAAAGGCTTTACGCCTAAAAGAAAAAAATTCTTTTAATAGAATTAAAAGCTATTCAAGAAAAAATAGCTCTCTATGACGAAAGTCTAGACACAACTGTTAATTCAGAACAGTATTCCGAAATGATACAATCTGAATCTATTCCTTTACAAACCGCTAAAGGTAAAGAAAAATCAAGTCCGTTGATTCCTGTTGCTTTGGAAAAAAAGCAATTATAAAGTAAATGAAGAACTAAAATCTTCATCTAGCCCAGTAGCAAACGGCTCTGGTAAAGGCAAATCAAATCCGTTGATGGCTGACAGTTTGCCAAAAACTGAACAGGTCTCTCTTAGACCAAGTTACTCCCAAGTCACACAAATTCCAGAAAAGCATAATTCAAGATTTTATGTTATTTTCGATGGTGACCACAGAGGCATATATGAAGACTGGTCCATAGTGTTTCAACATGTTTCTGGAAGACAGGTAACATTCAAGAAGAAGTTTGGGTCTTTAGCGCAAGCCCAACAAGAAGCCACCCGTTATTCAGCAAACCACGGGAAAAGAGAAATACCTTTAAAGGTAACCATTTTTCCTGAGCCATTGAAGCCCAAGAAAAAAGAAAGAATTATTGAATTCAAGAACACTTTCTCAAGATCAACAATAAAAGAAGAGAAAGAAGAAGAAGAAGATATTATATCTTTGGACGAATTCAGAAGAATTTGGTCTAAAACAAGAGCTCTTAGTCAAGATGATTTCGAGTTTGAGCATGTCTACACAGAAGATAAGGCTAATAAAAGTCTTTTAGTCTTTTGTCCAGGCGTAAGTCCAGAACTTGTTTCACTAGCATTTTCTGCTGGTCTAATAAAGTTCATATACCCATATCCAAATTTGCTTGAAATCAGCATGTTTCCAGAAGGGATAAAGAAAGCTATTAAAAACTTTCGAAAGAAGATTGCTACAGCAAAAGACGCAAACATCTTCATAAAGTGTAACTCTACACTTCCAGATTGGTACCAAGGAGCTTCTTCCCAAAGTTACCATCATATAGAAATCAGGCTCGCGAAAGCAAGAACCGTCAACCCCTCAAAAGTTATGAATGAGGAGCAAGAAGATTTCGAAAATTGGGTCGAAATAAGGGTTAAAGGATTATTAAAAATCCTGAATAATCTTCAAAATATTAAAGTAAAAAGCTTTAATAAAGTGAATTATTGCAGCAACCACTGCATCATCACAAGTTACAGTGGAACTCCACTACCAAAGCACGAGAAGGAAGCTTTAGAAAAAATGGAGCAACGCATTATCTTCAACAAAGTTGATGTGAGTCCTACTACCAAACAAAGACTCTGCAAAATAATGCAAAGAGCACAGGAAAGCCATCAGTGCATGAGCTGTAAAGAATCTTCCACCGAAGAAAATTCTGACAAAAGTGGTCCCTCTAATAAAGACAACTACTTTCTAGAAGACGACACGCGAGAGCTGGACCCAACACATGGGTTTGTCGACTAAAAAAAACGTCATGCATGATGAACACTTAAGGCTATTTTAGACCTTTTGTAAAATTCACTTCTGCTATATAAAGAAGTTGAATTCATTAGTTTTAGATATCCCTCATCGAGCATCCTATATCCCTCGAATCATTCTCTCAACAACTCTCAACCACCCTCACCTTTTCTTTTCTTTCGTTGATCATTTGAATGATCAATTTTAGTTTTCAAGTTATGTGTGCTACTAGTATGGAGTAGAAACTCCTTTAAGGGGGTTATGTAAATATCAAGAAGTTCTCCTTCGGGAGAACAGTTATGAAATAAAAACTCCTTTGTAAACCTCTATCTTTTATCTTTTATCATGAATGTTTTTATTCTGTAAAACCTGGAGTCCTGGAGCCCGTTGAAGTACCGCTTAAGCAGGAGGCCGTTAGGAAAATAAGGGTTGGATTGGTCCCTTGCAGAAGAAAGGTATAAAATTTTATTTCAAACTGTTAAATTACTTCAAGATTGATATTTCATATCTCTCCTTAAAATCTTAAAAAGAATTTTATTCAACACAAAAAACTAAGATTTTGATTAAATCAAAAAATGATGTTTATAAACAAACATAAAAAGAAATCGATTAACCATTATCGAAATCAAATAATCTTTTCAATAAAAGATGTTAGTCAAAAAATGACTACTAAAAATGAATTGTTAATTCAATTTCCTAAAAATGATTCCGCATATTGATGAATTCTCAAATTCATCGTTTGTTTTGTTGCTTTAGTCAACATATGAAAACAATCAATAAGGATTGTTGTAGTCAAAACGTGACTACTTACACAAGGATTGTTAATTCAATCATCTATTACCAGTTCAAAAACCTTGGTAGTAACTACCAAATGAGTCTTAACCAGACCACAAAACTCCAAAAGGACTTAATGAACCCTTTAGTAGAATTTGATAAAAATTCTGAAGTACCTCCGCAAGTGGTATCAGAGCCTTGTTGCTCTTTTTTAAAAAAATTAGATGTGTTTTATTTCATAAATTAATGGAAAATAACAATCTTTTTAAAAATGATTCTGATGAATCTGAAGAAATAACTGAAGTTTTAAACTTTAGTGAAAACGAAAAAGGTTTTGTATCAGATTACATGATTAATTCTGATCAACTAACAAAAATTAGTAAGCTTAAATTCAAGCTTGACACTAAACAAGTTTTTAATCAACCAAAAACTTTACAAAGTTTAGTTTCTAGAGCCTTTTCTAGAAAAAATAAAATATTTTATTGTTTTAACACTGAAGAACTTTCAGTTGACATAAAAAAATACAACAGGTGAAGTTTATTTGCCACTCTTAACAAAGGGTGAAATAGCAAAAAAGCTTTTGCACATTAAACCAGAGTTGAGAAAGTCTCTCAATATGGTACACATAGGAGCGGTTAAAATCCTCCTTAAAGCTCAGTTCAGAGATGGAATTAATTTTCCTATAAAAATGGCACTCGTTGATAATAGAATTATCAATAGGCAAGATGCTCTTCTTGGAGCAATTCAAGGTAATTTAGCATATGGTAAATTTATGTTTACTGTCTATCCTAAATTTGCTTTACATCGTGATTCAAAAGATTTCGACAAAACTTTAAGTTTCATACACCAGTGTGAAAGGACTGATCTTATGGAACCAGGTAATAAAGTGTTTACGATTAATTATTTAATCTCTTATGCTTTAACCAACAGTACTCATTCAATCGAGTATAAGGAAAATGAAAATATAACTCTTGAAGATATATTTTCTGAAATTGGAATAGTTGAAGGCAGTAAATTCGCTGAGCCATCACAATTACAAGAAAATTGGGCAATTGATATTGCACGAAATAAACAGGTTTTAGTATCAAAACCCAGACACAGTTATGCTGGAAACTCTTTACAAATAGGAGATTCAAGTAATACTGAACAATTAATTCGTTCTATGTCACATAGAATAGATGGATATGGTAGAATTTTAAAAGGAATTATTGGAGAGTAATGTCTTCAAAACCAATTTTAAATTATTTACAATATCTTGATCAACAAATCACCTATGAAGAGGCTGATATACAATTTGGGTTTATGAGAATAAATCAAATTAAAGAAAATTTTATGTTAAGTCATAAAACAAAAATTCTTAATATAAAAATTATTAAGAAAAGCATTTTTGCTTCTAAGCAAAAAATTATTAAGCTTAGTGATGCGTGTGTAGTGTTATATATATTAGGTGTATATTTTAAGCCCTTTTTAACACTTATGTTAGCCAAGTTTTAAATTTATAAAACCCGATATTTCACTAACACTAAACACACATATGGGCAAGTGCACCCATCGTTGAGTGTAGTATATCGTTGGTAAGATACCGAGGTAGTCCAAGGACACAAAAGCTTTTAATACCGGTTTATCCTCAACGTCTAACCAAAATAAAAGTTTAGAAAAATGTTTTAAACTAAGAAAAATAAAAACTAACTAAAATGCTGAAAATAAAATAAAAAGAAAAACAGATAGACAAGATGAATCACTTGGTTCCGACTCGTATCTAGTATAACCTTTGATTATTTCCGCACTTTTGCACATAATTAAGAGATTATCTTAGTTATTGTAGTAGGCCCCTCTTTTGAAGGTGACGTTACCCTCACCCCAGTAGTTTGAGTCAGCAAGGATACAATCCTAAAAGGGTGGATTATTGGAAGATAATGAATTAAGTTATTAATGCAGTATTGTGGCAGGCCCCGCTTTTGGCGGTGACGTTACCCTCGGCTAAGTAGTCTGAGTCAGCAGGGATACAGTCCTAAGTAGCCGGGTTATAGTATTAATAGTAGTTAACTTATGAGGGGATCAAAGAGTTTGGACCCCCGCCATCCAATACCGTGAAGCATTGAAGGAGGTCCTACTAAATTTGACCCAGGTCCATTGCAGGACCTCTAAACGCTGAACAATGGCAAGACCTTTACCAAACCGTTCCCTTAACCCCCGACCAGGTAGCCAACATACCTTCATATAGACCGTGGAGATATGAATGGTGAAAATCCTTTATTTTATATAGACAGTAAAATAATGCCAAGACACCACGGACAAACGATAAGGAAAGATCACCTTCAACATAAGTAACTAGTTATTAAAGTCATTAATACAAAACCAAATAAAAAGTGCAAAAGATTAGAAATAAAAAGTATTATACTAGACACTTTGTCTTCACCAAGTGATGTAAGAGACTTAGGCAAACATGGCCTTGATTGTCAAGAACTCTTACGATCAATCTTGGATCCCGAGACGACTCACACACTCTATGATGGACAATGGATGATGGTGGTGGATGATGGTGTTGTGATGGTGGTGGGTGGTGGATGAAGTGTGAGAGAGGTGGTGTGCCAAGGGATGAGATGAAATGAATCCAAGCACTCCTATTTATAGGCTGAACAGAGAGCTGGGCACAGCCCCATGTCCGCTGGACACGGCCCCGTGTCTGTATGACATTCTCTCTCCTCATTAATTGTAATTCGCAATTACAATAAATGCGCCTGATGTACTTTCGACACGCCCCCGTGTCCGCTGAGCACGGCCCCGTGGTGGGCAATAGAAGCTTCTATAGATTTGTCTTTTCTGCTGCTTCTTGGGCACGGCCCCGTGCTGGCTGAGCACGGGGCGTGTTCAGTCTTCTGTCTTCTCTAATTTGCTTTGGAAGGTGCCGTTGAGGGGTCGGGCAGTCCACTAATGTTCCTTTCCTTGTATTTATGTTGGATTTAGCTGTCTTTTTGCTTCTTTTGCGTTTTTGAGCTCATTTAATCCTGAAAATACAAAAGGAAGACAAAAACACTCTTTTTTCCAATATTAGTACTTAAAAAGGGTTAGTTTTATGCCTTGTTTGATGTAATTTATATGTTGCATTTTGCACACATCAAATACCCCCACACTTGAACTTTTGCTTGTCCTCAAGCAAAACTCTTTAATATGTGGCTTACACTCCCAAATGGAATAGGTAGAAGAGAAGGTTTTGGGCTTGTTGTAGAGTGTCGGGATGTCCAAGATCTTTTTGGGTTTTATTTTTATTTATTTACACTCCTATTCGTAATGATTTATTTAGAACTTTTCATAGGAGAAATTACTTATTTGGGCATAACATGCTTTTTTAAAATTCCATTTATATACAAGTTCACATACCTCACGGGAGAAATCACTCACACTCGGCCGAAGGTGTATTTTTAGTGAATCACTCGAGAGCGGCATGGGACTTATTCCTACCATAGGCTTGCCAAGCAATCAATCCTCCTCCTTTTTAACTTTTATACCGTTGTAAATATCAAAAGGACTTTGTGGGTTAAGGGTTAGGCTTGGGTTAAAGGTAGGTGGTTGGGAAAGTGGTTAGTGGTTTTTATAGAAAAAGGGCGAAAAGGCGTAACAAGTGTCGGTTTTCGTAAGATTTTCTATTTTTGTAACTTTTTATTTTGATGAAGCTTTTATTCAAACAAGGTTATTTTTGATAAACTTGTTTGTTTATTTTCTTTTTGCTTCATCATCAACAAAAAATTATTATTTTATTTTATTTTATTTTATTTTTTTGATCATACGAAAAACCGAACTTGTTACTAAAACAAAGGGTTAAAAATGAAAAAGGTTTTGGTGGGTAAAAGGGTTTTTGGTTTGGGTGATGAAATGAAAAGGTTTAGGCTCAAAGGGGCTAACTAGGGGGATTTTTGGGTAGGTGGTAAAAGAAAAAGAAAAATAATGGTGTAGAAATAAAAAGGGTTAGTCCTAATGCCTCCATCATTTACTTACTCGGGTTTAAGTTGATAAGGACCGGGAATGTATCGTCATGGCAAGTTCTAGAGTCGTAAGAACCAAGCGGCTATTCACACAAGAAATGAAAAGTGAGCATTTAGTCTAAAGATGTAAATTTGTATGCTCAATAAAGGCTCAAAACTCACTTTTGTGGGAAATGGGTTTTTATGTGATCAAGTATATATAATCAAATTTTAACTAAGTTTGTCATGCCTTTTCATAATTTTCTTATGTTGGTTCTTTTTATCACTACGCTATCGGTTGTAAATTTTTAAAAATATAACCTTTTTAAGAACTTGAATTTCCCGAGTTAAACCTAGACAAGTAAAAAAAAAATGAAATTTTTGAAAAAATTTGGGGTGATTAGCGGTTCCAATAGAGTTTTGTGTAAGGCTTGTATTTAGGATTTGCAAAATTCAAGGTTTTAGCATCCCCCCCACACTTAAATTACACATTGTCCTCAATGTGTCCCAAAAATAAATTTTTAGGTTGATTAGATGTGTAAAATAGTGTTTAAAAAGCTAAAATTTGTGTTACTAGGCACTGAACACGGCCCCGTGTTATCCGGGCACGGCCCCGTGTTCAAGTGCCAGTAACAAAATTAAAATAAGAGAGACAGAAGTCTGGACACGGGGGCGTGTTGGGTGAACACGGCCCGTGTCCAGGTACCTGAACTGGGCGTTTTTCTGCAGGTGGTTCGGCACGGGGCCGTGTTGGTTGGGCACGGCCCGTGTTGAACCTTCTGGACTGGAGAGAATTGTCGGGTTGCCTTGTTCTTGTGCATGGGTTCATTTTTCTCGTTCCCCTTTTCATCCTTTACCACCATGAGTGTGTTTTACTCTTTACAAACCATCCAAACTTTAAAACCATCATTTCATTTCATCATAGAGAGAACTTACATAATCCTAAATTTAAACTAGATAAAACAAGGAAATAATAAACCATGGAGTCCTAGCCTTTATTTTAATTAGCAAAATTTCCAAGAAGTAATTAATCTTGGTTAAACAAGGCCTTTTTGAACTCCATCTTCCGCGTGCGGTTCTCCTCAAATGTCGGCGAGCCATTCTTCCACCTCCCTTGGAAGAAGAAAAGAAGGCTCATTGGCATTAGTTTGAGGAGTTTCAACTTCCACCGGGATCTCTTGTTGATGTTCCACGGGAGGTTCCGCCGGAAAGTCTTCCCACCCGGTAGGATTGTTGATTCCGAGTGCTAGGTTCCAATCCTGCTGAGGAAGGACTGGTTCCATTGGGGGTGCTACAAGAATATTTAACCTCTGGTGCAAGAGGTTAATTTCTTGGAAGATGCTTTCAAGTCCCATCGTAAGATCGTTAATACGGTCAATTAGGACCTCCTCTACTAAAGTCATTTCGTCGAGAGCCTCCCTTAATGCTACCACATAGTGCACAAGTGTAGCTTCAATGGAGGGTCTTCTTCCTCTTCGGCTGTTTGACGAATGCACAGAAGATGTTTCGCTGTTTTCACTCGACATTCTACGAAAAATAAACTGGAAGAGTTTATTTAATGAAACAGTTATCGGACACGGCCCCGTGCGCAATGAGCACGGCCCCGTGTTCATCTTTCTGCAGAATTTCGGAACAAGGAAACTTGGATTTTTTAGGTTATTTTCTGAACTTGTGGGGTCTTTTTAGTTGCTAATAACTTAAAACAAGGTTACATAACATGTTTTTACCAAGATTCCTTGAACAAAACTCATAAATCCCTACCACAAAGTTGGAAGAATTTCAAAGTTTCAATGGTAGTTCTTGGAGAAAGATGGAGAAGAAGGAAATGGCTAAAGGAGGAAGGGACAAGATGGGTTGTTGGAACCTTCTTTTAGACTTACCTAGGATAGTTTGAGAGAAGATTCCTGCAAATCTCTGCCCCAAGTTGGTCCAAATGTGCAGAATTCTTGGCTGCATTTATAGAAAACGACAGCATCCTGGACACGGCCCCGTGCCCAGTGGACACGGCCCCGTGTGCAGGTGGAATTCTGACACAGTTTGTCCGCATTCTGACGTACTGATCAGAATGGAATCTTTTGATGGACACGGGGGCGTGTTGGCTGGACACGGCCCCGTGTCGAGGGACTGTTTTATGAAGTTGTCTAGTCTTTAAGGAACTTGTTAATATCGGGTGGTTCCTGACTGGTTGGAACAACCCCAAAGTGCCTAAGATACCTTAATTGTCCTAGACTAAGGCGAGAACGCAAGAAGTTGTCGGTGAGGGTAATTCCTATTTTCATTCTAGGTGGACAAGTCCAACCCTTTCCCGGGCTCTTGTTAAAGAAGGTGTATGCCGAATCGCTCAGGTCTATGTATGCATCGAACGAAGTCGATGGAGAGTCCTTCACGGCACAATCGACACAGGGACGACTATCGTCCAAGTCTTTGCTAGGTACTAAGGCATTTTCGGGAGCAACGAGGTTGTTGGAATGCGGTTCCAGCATTTCGTCATGGTTATCGTCTTGGGGTGGATCAATAAAATCCTTCCTAAGCTCTTCTAACCAATTCTGAATTAGCTTTTCTAGTTGAAATAACTCATCAAGGAGCATTTCCCCTAGAATATCTGGCTGGGCGCATTCGAGAGAGAAATAGTGCTTATTTTTACTTTCGCCCCTCTTAAGGTTGTAAGAAGTTGGTGGGTCCATGTAGTGGGGACTATAATTTAGAAAGTAGCATTTTACTTCTTCATGTTTGCCACCACATAATTGACACCACGTACCATAAGAGTGCCGAAAGTAAAAACAATTGCTATCACTCATGTTTATGTCAGAAATTACCAACCGCCGGGATCTAACGGTTCTGTTTTCAGTAACTGAAACTTGGGCACGGGGGCGTGTTGAGTGGGCACGGCCCCGTGTTCAGCTTACTGTCTGACGTAAAACAGGATTGCCAGTTCCAATGATTGGGCACGGGGGCGTGTTCAGCGGGCACGGCCCGTGCTGAGCTCTGCAGAAGCTGAAAAAAACTAAGAAAATCTAAAAAAAATAAAAAAAAAAAATAGGTCGTTGACTCCTAACTTTCTTAAAATCCTTGTTTCCCCGGCAACGGCGCCAAAAACTTGATGCGTGTGAAGTGTTATATATATTAGGTGTATATTTTAAGCCCTTTTTAACACTTATGTTAGCCAAGTTTTAAATTTATAAAACATGATATTTCACTAACACTAAACACACATATGGGCAAGTGCACCCATCGTTGAGTGTAGTATAGCGTTGGTAAGATACCGAGGTCGTCCAAGGACACAAGAGCTTTTAATACCGGTTTATCCTCAACGTCTAACCAAAATAAAAGTTTAGAAAAATGTTTTAAACTAAGAAAAATAAAAACTAACTAAAATGCTGAAAATAAAATAAAAAGAAAAACAGATAGACAAGATGAATCACTTGGTTCCGACTCGTATCTAGTATAACCTTTGATTATTTCCGCACTTTTGCACATAATTAAGAGATTATCTTAGTTATTGTAGTAGGCCCCTCTTTTGAAGGTGACGTTACCCTCACCCCAGTAGTTTGAGTCAGCAAGGATACAATCCTAAAAGGGTGGATTAGTGGAAGATAATGAATTAAGTTATTAATGCAGTATTGTGGCAGGCCCCGCTTTTGGCGGTGACGTTACCCTCGGCTAAGTAGTCTGAGTCAGCAGGGATACAGTCCTAAGTAGCCGGGTTATAGTATTAATAGTAGTTAACTTATGAGGGGATCAAAGAGTTTGGACCCCCGCCATCCAATACCGTGAAGCATTGAAGGAGGTCCTACTAAATTTGACCCAGGTCCATTGCAGGACCTCTAAACGCTGAACAATGGCAAGACCTTTACCAAACCGTTCCCTTAACCCCCGACCAGGTAGCCAACATACCTCCATATAGACCGTGGAGATATGAATGGTGAAAATCCTTTATTTTATATAGACAGTAAAATAATGCCAAGACACCACGGACAAACGATAAGGAAAGATCACCTTCAACATAAGTAACTAGTTATTAAAGTCATTAATACAAAACCAAATAAAAAGTGCAAAAGATTAGAAATAAAAAGTATTATACTAGACACTTTGTCTTCACCAAGTGATGTAAGAGACTTAGGCAAACATGTCCTTGATTGTCAAGAACTCTTACGATCAATCTTTGATCCCGAGACGACTCACACACTCTATGATGGACAATGGATGATGGTGGTGGATGATGGTGTTGTGATGGTGGTGGGTGGTGGATGAAGTGTGAGAGAGGTGGTGTGCCAAGGGATGAGATGAAATGAATCCAAGCACTCCTATTTATAGGCTGAACAGAGAGCTGGGCATAGCCCCGTGTCCGCTGGACACGGCCCCGTGTCTGTATGACATTCTCTCTCCTCATTAATTGTAATTCGCAATTACAATAAATGCGCCTGCTGTACTTTCGACACGCCCCCGTGTCCGCTGAGCACGGCCCCGTGGTGGGCAATAGAAGCTTCTATAGATTTGTCTTTTCTGCTGCTTCTTGGGCACGGCCCCGTGCTGGCTGAGCACGGGGCGTGTTCAGTCTTCTGTCTTCTCTAATTTGCTTTGGAAGGTGCCGTTGAGGGGTCGGGCAGTCCACTAATGTTCCTTTCCTTGTATTTATGTTGGATTTAGCTGTCTTTTTGCTTCTTTTGCGTTTTTGAGCTCATTTAATCCTGAAAATACAAAAGGAAGACAAAAACACTCTTTTTCCAATATTAGTACTTAAAAAGGGTTAGTTTTATGCCTTGTTTGATGTAATTTATATGTTGCATTTTGCACACATCACTTAGAACTAAAAAAGCAATTATATCTGTAACATGACTACTCTTTTAAAAATTGAGGAACTTGTTAAAGATTTAATGAGAAAGTTGGATAGTCTATCTACCAACGAAAATCTTGAGGTGACTGCCGCAAAAATCATCAAAGATGTTTCAGACAAAGTTGATGAAAAAATGAATTCAAAAACTCTTATGCCCGAAAGGCAAAAAGAAAAAATTGATGATGAAAAAAGCTTTCAAAAGTATTCATTTCCAAACTTCAACGTTGGAAATCCTTCTTTAGAAAGTTCTAAAAGTCCAAATGCACTATCATGGCCTTTTGGATCAACTTCAAAATGACCAATAAAGGTCAAATGGAAAACCTTTTAAGGAATATAAATCAAGAGATTTCTAGACATTATTTCTCTTTAGAAAGAAATAATCAAAGAATTATTGAATTACATACGGATTGGAGCATTCATCCTTATGACAAACTTTTTGAATTAACTGATTTAAAAAGAAAAAAATTCTTTTATAGAAAAAGATATTCAAAGATTAAAAAATAACAAGATTATTTTATCTTTTGGATAAAATGAGTTCCATCACTAAAAAATTGGAACAAATTTTAGATGAACAATTGGATACCCTTCCAGTTGAACAAATAATAGAAATTGTTAGTCTCATTTCTTTAGATGACAAAGAATGTGAACAAAAGTTTTCTGAAAATAAAATCTTAAACGAAAGATATTTTTCTGAAAATAAAGAAGAACATGTCTTTGTTTAGAAGAATGAAGAATCAAGAACCTTTCCTGTTAAAAAGGAAGAACCCGAAACTGAAGAAAGTTCTTCAGATGAGGAAATGTCTCTGAGACAAAAAACTTACCATGCCTCTACTAGCAAAGGTAACAGGCGTAGAAAAACGGATACGGAATTTTCCATGTCGTATCACAAAGGTATACCTAATTCTAATGGTAATAAAAATGGTAGTTCAACTACTATTGATACTATTAAAATTGATTGTATCTTTAACCTCGAAAAAAGAAAAGAGGTAATTGATAAATGGAACACTGAAATCAGTCTAATTATTCAGACTAATTCAGATGAATTTTCTAATGCTAAGGCTTTGTTATTATTAATGGAACATAAGTCTGCAGGGATAATTCAAAATTTCATCAAAGATACAACTTGGGATGAAAAGAGCAATGGTGATGATCTTTTTGATCAAATCATAAATGCAATATATATGATGTTTTTGGGTCTCGACTTTATAACAAATAAAGACCATGAAAATAAAAAATTGCTAGAAAAAGCAAGACAAAATCTTGCAAAAGCACAAATTTGTGATATTTGTTTGTTAGACGATTTTACTTGTCTTTATGAAACAAATCTATACAAATTAAGTACACGTGAATTCCACTCTTGGATTGAGGCTTACTTAATGAAGATTCCTATCGTTGGAGAAAAAGCCAAAGAACGATGGAACAAAGAAAAGAATCAATTTACGATGCATTCTCTTGGGTTTGCAACAAGAATCGTCAAAGAAGAAATTGCGGTTTACTGTGATTTTTCGGATAAACAAAAACAGCTAAAACGTTTTAACAAAAGCTGTTGCAAAAAACTTACTGAGTTACCACAATTAAATTTTGGTTGTGAACCAGTAAAAGATGAAAATTATTTCAAAAAGAAATATAAAAATAAATATAAAACAAAAACTAAAAAACGTTTTTGGAAAACCAAGAAAAGAAAGTTTTCTCCTGGAAAATACTTTTCAAAAGAAAAACCTAAGGTTTGTCCTCAAGGGAAGAAAAAATGTCGTTGCTGGATATGTTCTGAAGAAGGACACTATGCAAACGAATGTCCCAACAGACAAAAGTTTCCGGAAAAATTAAAAATTATTTTGAAAGCGGAAACTGAAGGATATTTTCCTTATGAAAATATTTTTGATGGCTATACACAAGTATGTGCATTAGAAATATTATCCGACTCTTCTACAGAAGACTCAGAATGAAGTCCAATCATTCTTTTAGTTGGGGGGATAAAAATAAACAAAATGAATTTTTGAAATTTATTTATTCAAAAATTATTTATTTTCTGAAAACAAAGATATTTTTGGAAATAATAAACAGGGTCGTCTTGTCAAATGACAGACACGGTAAGAGGGCTAAAAATGTGTTAACTGATAGCTTGACACGAGATTTTCAGAAATCTTATGCAAAAATGTCACTGTCATTCTTGCTACTATAAATAGAAGGCATTTCTTCGTTCAAAAAATTCATCACTTTCATTTACACTTACAAAAAGATAGGCATATTTTTGAAAAAAATGGAAGATTTAAAGGCTTTACGCCTAAAAGAAAAAATTCTTTTAATAGAATTGAAGGCTATTCAAGAAAAAATAGCTCTCTATGATGAAAGTCTAGACACAACTGTTAATTCAGAGCAGGATTCCGAAAGGATACAATCTGAATCTATTCCTTTACAAACGGTTAAAGGTAAAGAAAAATCAAGTCCGTTGATTCTTGTTGCTTTGGAAAAAAGCAAATATAAAGTTAATGAAGAACTACGATCTTCATCTAGCCCAGTAGCAAACGGCTCTGGTAAAGGCATATCAAATTCGTTGATGGCTGACAGTTTGCCAAAAACTGAACCGGTCTCTCTTAGACCAAGTTACTCCCAAGTCACACAAATTCCAGAAAAGCATAATTCAAGATTTTATGTTATTTTCGATGGTGACCACAGAGGCATATATGAAGACTGGTCCATAGTGTCTCAACAGGTTTCTGGAAGACAGGTAACATTCAAGAAGTTTGGGTCTTTAGCGCAAGCCCAACAAGAAGCTACCCGATATTCAGCAAACCACGGGAAAAGAGAAATACCTTTAAAGGTAACCATTTTTCCTGAGCCATTGAAGCCCAAGAAAAAAGAAAGAATCATTGAATTCAAGAACACTTTCTCAAAATCAACAATTAAAGAAGAGAAAGAAGAAGAAGATATTATATCTTTGGACGAATTCAGAAGAATTTGGTCTAAAACAAGAGCTCTTAGCCAAGATGATTTCGAGTTAGAGCATGTATACTTTGGACGGCAGATAACTAGCTCAGAAAAATAGGAACAATGTTTCTGATAATATTTTTATGTTCCGGGTAAAGTCCGGTTGTTCGGTTTCACACTGTTCCGTTTAAGTGCTTAATTAATCCGTAAAGCATCCTATTTATATATTTTTGTAACGTTATTAATTTTCAACACTCAGGAAGGCATACCGGACTATTTAGTAACTTTTCTGTATACTACTAGTGTGTTAACAAGCGCATGTAAATATAACATAGAAATCAGAGAGCAGTTAAATGATTCAGCACAGTCATCAAGCACTTTAATTTTCATTAATAAATTGTACGGAATACATGGAATTTTGAGGGTTATCACATAGTACGTTGCTCATGGTATGCTTAGTTAGTATAACAACTGTTGCTTGAACTCCGTGTGCTTGCTCTCTTCTGTCACTCCACGTTTACACACATGCGCGACACTTTCCTTACTTGTGTTTTCTTCGATGTGAAGATCATGGAAACTTACGCGAACTTGTGATGGATGAAGCACACAAGTCTCGTTACTCAGTACATCCTAGTTCGGATAAGATGTACCACGATCTCAAAACTACGTATTGGTGGCCTAGCATGAAAGCCCACATAGCAACTTACGTCAATAAATGTTTGACTTGTGCGAGAGTCAAAGTCGAATACCAGAAGCCATCAGGCCTACTTCAACAACCAGAGATACCAAAGTGGAAATGGGAGCAAATCTCCATGGATTTCGTTACTGGTCTGCCTAGATCACAACGCGGAAATGACACTATTTGGGTGATAGTGGATCGATTAACAAAGTCTGCACACTTCTTGGCTATCAAAGAAACTGACAAGTTCTCTACTTTAGCAGACGTTTACTTGAAGGAAGTGGTTTCGAGGCACGGGGTGCCAATCTCCATTATCTCTGATCGTGATGCGCGTTTTACTTCTGAATTGTGGCAAGCAATGCACAAGTCTTTTGGCTCTCGATTAGATATGAGCACAGCATATCACCCGCAAACGGATGGGCAGTCTGAACGCACCATCCAAACCCTTGAAGACATGCTTCGAGCATGTGTAATCGATTTTGGCAATGGTTGGGAAAAGCATCTCCCATTAGTGGAGTTCTCGTATAATAACAGTTACCACACCAGTATCCAGGCCGCTCCGTTTGAGGCATTGTACGGACGTAAATGCCGATTACCTCTTTGCTGGGCAGAGGTTGGTGATAGCCAAATCACTGGCCCAGAACTTGTGTTAGACACAACAGAAAGGATTGCTCAGATACGGCAACGAATGGCGGCAGCTCGTGACCGTCAGAAAAGTTACGCTGATAAGCGCAGGAAACCGCTCGAGTTCCAGGTTGGGGATCGAGTGCTACTCAAAGTCTCACCATGGAAAGGTGTTGTTCGTTTTGGCAAACGAGGCAAACTCAACCCGTGATACGTTGGACCATTCGACATCATAGAGAAAATAGGCAAAGTGGCCTACAAACTGAACTTACCAGCAGAACTCAGTGGAGTTCACAACGTTTTCCACGTGTCGAATCTGAAGAAGTGTCTGTCAGATGAGACCCTCATAGTTCCTTTGAAGGAGCTCACTATCAACGATCAGCTGCGATTCATCGAGGAACCAGTAGAGATTACTGACCGAGATGTTAAGGTTCTCAAGCGTACCAGAATACCTCTTGTTCGAGTTCGTTGGAACTCCCGTCGTGGCCCAGAGTTTACCTGGGAACGCGAAGACCAAATGAAGCACAAGTATCCCCAGTTATTCGAGAAAAGCAAAACCACTACTGAGGCTGAAGCTACTGCGGAATTTCGGGACGAAATTCCAAACCAACGGGGGAAGGATGTGACACCCCAGGAAAACCAGGAAAACCATGAAACTTAACTAGCTTCCTCAGTGAGTACGTGCTAAATTTCGGGACGAAATTTCTTTCAACTTAGGGATAATGTGACAACTCGTATATCAAACACTTCATTGTACTTTGATGTGACTAGTTGATCAATGTGTGATTACGTGATATGTGATTCTGAAATGAAATGTTATGTTTGTTTTATGTGAATTTATGTATGTAGTATATAATTCGAACCGATCGCACAAGCCCTGTTGGGCCGCACAACTTGTACTCGAGTCAAAAGGGCAACCCAAGTTTGGGTTCGGCCCACTCCTCTTGAACTCGAACCGAATGGACTGCCCATTTGGGGTTTCGGTCACGTTACTATATAACCTGAAACATAATCCTTTTGGGGGTTTGTTTTCCTTATCATTTGCACAACACTCAAAGCACACACCAAACCCTAATACCTCTCCCTCTCTCTCAAAGCCGACGGTAGCCCCTTACTCACCCAAGGTCTTCCTTATTCCAATCATCTAATCCGGTTAGTGTTTTAGTGTTTTGTTGTTACTTGATTGAATGTTAATCAATGATTGTGTTGTTGATCAAATCCGGTTAAGGTTCCTGTTAGTAGAATCATTAATAATTATGTGTTGCATGATGCTAAGGTTGTATGATTAAACAAGATATGGTAATAGGCTAATCGGTTCGTGTATATACAGAATCGAACACATGATAACCGGCTGTGATGTGTTATTATTCGGATGATTGTTGTATTGTTGTGTAGGGTGCATGTTAGTAATCAAGGCCATGAACCTATTAATGTGTTTAAAAGGGGTGGTTGATGTTCATGCTATGAATTATATTAGGGTTCATATGAATTTTGTGATAAAAACCTTGTTTTGATCGATATATGGTTTGGTTAGAAACTGTTGATTGATAAATTGCAAATATGGAAATTGTCAATAATAGAGGAACTGATTGCATGATTTAAGGAAATACATAACCGATCGTACAAGATCAGTCGCACAAGTGCCAACACACAAGCCCTTGAATCACACAAGAGCTCAATCGCACAAGGCAACTGATCGCACAAGTGCTAGACGCACAAGTGTAGTCGCACAAGATAGGTACATCACATAAGGCAGCAGTGTACAACTAGATTATGCATGATCGCACAAGACCTTGTGGATCGCACAAGACAGTGCCGATCGCACAAGGCTTGGGCCACACACAACAGTTGGACTTCACATATGTATTTGGGCCGAAAGGCCAACCCAATCACACAAGTCTTGTTCAGTCGCACAAGCTGAACTGTACCGCACAAGATCAACGTGTTTTATTGTTGGGCCGTGTATATTTGTTTTGGGTCGGGCTTATGTTGGATCGCACAACATGCTGTGGATCGCACAAGGTTGTGCTGATCGCACAACATGTTGGGCCGAGTTATGTTTGGGCTTCATGTGTATGCTAAACAGTTATCGTTTAACGTGTTCTTTGGGCATGCCATGACCATTATGTGCTAGTAACTTGGTAGTCCTGTGTAAACTTATGTGCACTACTTGAACCTAGACCTGACTTGTATGGTAACCATGTTAGGACGTGGTTGACCCCTAGCAGCTCGATTGACCTTTCGTTTATCTGCCGAGCTAACCTAAGGTGAGTTCACACTTTCTACAAAGCATGGTAATTCCCGGTGGGTTGGGAATGGGTTAAGGAATATGGATTCCTCGTCCTTCTTGGGTAGGACAATACGGGTTAAGGAATGTAATTCCTCGTCCTCTTGGACAGTTTAAATTTCACTAGACCAAAACTCTATCACGAAGTCCCTCCTTTTATATCGACTTAAGGCGAGCGGGTCATTAGTTAGATAGCGCTATTTAGGTCTGACAAGCCTCACACCGTGCCGCAGAGGACGGGCGTGAACTAATGGATTTGGGCACGTCAATGATGATAGACATTGACGCTAAGGGCACATAAACATGACTAAAGTCAGTGGTCGATATGGTAACGAGTCTAGTAGTATAAACATGGGGTAGCCCCCACGGCTGGATTGCCAGAGTAAACGGGATTTAAACAGAACACGTGTTCAACCATGGGGTAACCCCCACGGCAGGGATGCCAGTTAAAGGAAACTGTTTTTGGAACAACTTAAAACAAACACCCAACTGTGAACTCACTCAACTTTGTTGTTGACTCGTTACTACATGCTTTGCAGGTCACTAGGTTTTTAGCTGGAGCTTGCATGGGGAAGAGTCGTTGTGGGACATGAACAGCTGTGTGCCATGTTAAACATTGAAACGTTTAAACTTATGTTTTGGTTTTTAAACATTATGCTTCCGCTTGCAACTTAAACTATGTTTTGTTGGGACACCAATTGTATTGTGTTGGATTTTATAATTACTTACATGCTTGTTCAATATGATTGGTGGCTTGATCCTGGTCAGTCACGCCTCCAAGTGGTGATACTCCGCATGTGGATTTTGGGGGTGTGACATTTATCCAGCCCCAGATGGCCTGCGAGTCCCCCTTCGTGAGCTTCTTGTATGATTACGAGTCTAATGCTATGGCGTGGGACACAAAGCTGCTGCCTTTTGAATAAAAATCCCCTGAACACATGGTATTCACCCTTAGCCTGATGCTGGCAGCTTACGTATAACTCTCCAAAGTCTGGATCCGACTGATACTCATTTTGCAAAAGATCAAATCCAATAATTTTGGACTGTAGAGAAGTAAGCAAAGAATACTTACGAGAAAGTGCATCAGCGCCTTTGTATAGCTTGCCTGACTTGTGTTTAATGATGAAAGTAAACGCTTGTAAGAATTCCACCCATTTAGCATGATGAGGTTGCAGCTTTTGTTGGCCCTGAATATACTTCAATGCCTCATGATCTGAATGCAAAATGAACTCTTTAGAAACCAAGTAATGTTGCCAATGATCCAAGGCTCGAATAATGGCATAAAATTCTTTGTCGTATGTTGAGTAGCGTCGTTTTGCATCATTAAGTTTTTCACTGAAGTAGGCGATGGGACGACCCAACTGTGATAGAACAGCTCCTATACCCACCCCAGACGCATCACATTCAACCTCAAATACTTCATTAAAACAAGGCAACACCAAGACGGGAGTGGAGGATAATTGATTTTTGAGCTCTTCGAAGGCTGTTTGGGCCTGTGGCGTCCAATTAAATTGTTTGAACTTCGTGATTTCAGTCAATGGAGCCACCACGATGCTGAAATTCTTGATAAAACGACGGTAGAAAGAAGCAAGGCCATGGAAACTTCTAACTTGGTGAATTGAGGTTGGTACTGGCCAGTCACGAATAGCCTGGATCTTTCTGTCATCAACTTGGATTCCCTGTTCAGAAACTAAATAGCCAAGAAAAGTGACTTGGTTAGTAAAGAACTCACATTTATCCAAGTTCCCATAAAGCTTCTCCTTATCAAGTGTTTTAAACAGCTCCGAAAGATGAGATTGGTGGTCATCTGATGTTCTACTGTACACCAGGATGTCATCAAAGTAGACCACAATGAAACTACCCAAAAATGGCTTTAGAATTTGGTTCATCAAACGCATGAAAGTACTTGGCGCATTTGACAAACCGAAAGGCATGACAAGCCATTCATATAATCCGTCTTTGGTTTTAAATGCCGTTTTCCACTCGTCCCCTTCAAAAATTCGTATCTGATGATAACCACTCATCAAGTCAATCTTGGAGAACACCGTGGCCCCATGGAGTTCATCTAACAAATCGTTCAACCTCGGTATGGGAAAACGATACTTTATGGTGATTTTATTGATGGACTGATTGTCTATACACATCCGCCATTCCCCATTTTTCTTAGGTACAAGCAGGGTAGGAACTGCACACGGGCTAAGTGACTCGCGAATAAGACCCTTTTCCAACAACTTGTCAACCTGCTTTCTGATTTCACTTGTTTCTTGCGGATTAGTTCGATAGGCTGGTTTATTGGGCAAGGCCGAGCCTGGGATTAAATTAATTTTGTGTTGTATGGTGCGTTTAGGGGGTAAGCCAGGGGGAATCTCAGCGGGAAAAACCTGGGCATAGGCTTTTAATAGGGGCTGAACAAGAGGGTGCAGAACAGGTTGGAGTTGAGACTCGTCATCATCAAGTCCTAACAACACGAGTTCTTTAGCGGAATGGTATTCATGTTGTTCAGATTGTAAGAGTGTACTCAGGTTTGGTATCGGTGTGGGGGAGGGTGTCGAAGGGGTAAGGATGATTTTACGGTTGTTATGAGTGAAGGAATAAGTGTTGAGGTATCCGTCATGGACAACGCGGCGGTCAAACTGCCAGGGACGCCCTAATAACACGTGACACGCGTCCATCAGAACGACATCACACCATATTTCATCGGTGTAGAACTTGCCGATACTGAATGACAGTAGGACTCGGTGGGATACACGAATGCCCTTACCCTGGTTCAGCCACTGGATAACATATGGGGAAGGATGTGGTTGAGAGGGGAGGTTTAATTTCGTGACTAAGGTTTGGGAGGAAACATTAGTACATCTTCCCCCATCGATTATGACTGAGCATACTCGTTGAGAGATTGTACAGCGGGTGTGAAAAATTGATTCCCTCTAAAGGTTCTCTTTTGGGGCTGACAAAGCATTTAGCGTCCTTCGGACAACCAAAACAGGGCCGTCATCTGGACCAGTCACCAGGTCTTCTTCTTCTTCAGCAGGTGAAGTGGGGGCGATAAGTGATTCGGACCCAAAATCATAACCCCCAGCAAGCTCAAAATCGGCAAGGGAGATGATGCGTTTGTTGGGACACTCCGAGGCGATGTGCCCTAACCCCTGACAACGAAAACAACGGCGAGGAGCTTTGGGAAGTTCGATGGTGGTACTGGTTGTAGGCGATGGTTTGGCGGCATTAGGTGGGGTAGAGGATTTTATGGCTGATGTGGTTTTTTTGGTATGGAGTGGGCTTAAAAGAGGACTTACTGGGCTCAAGCTTCCCTTTGGCCCGTTGTTGTGAATCAACCTTATGGGCCAGTAAAGTTAATTCAGCTAGGGTTTGGTATGAGTGTAACTCCACAACATTTGCAACTCTGGATTCCAGTCCTCCTAGGTAGCGAACCAGAGTCTGAGGCTCATCTTCAGGCACATCACACTTCATCAAAAGGTATTCAAATTCACGAGAGTATTCTTCAGCCGTACCTATTCCTTGCTTCAGATCATGTAATTGAGAAAAACTATTCTGGACATAGTAAGTGGGAAGAAATTTTTGCTTCATCTTCGTTTTCATCTTTGCCCAGGTCTGAATCTTCTCTTTTCCTAGTCATTCTCGCTGCAGGCAAATATTTGACCACCATGTGGAGGCGTATTTGCGGAGTTTAAGGGCAACAATCTTAACCTTATTATCCTCCGTGGTCTGCTTGTAATCGAAGACCCGTTCCACAGTTCTCAGCCATTCGACGAACTCGTCAGGATCCAGTTTACCGTCATATTCGGGGATATCAACTTTGATATCATTCGGATGCCATCCACCTGATCCTCCTTTGTTAACTGACCCACCTGATGTGGAGTCATCCCCATGGCTCTGTGAAACAATTAACTCTTGAATTTGTTCCTGCATCGCTTGCATTCTCTGTGCCATCTCCTTCTTATCATTTTCCATGGTTTCTAAAATCTTTTTCATCTCGGTACTGTTTCGGGTATCCATAGCTCTGATACCAGACGATGGAAATCAGCTTAATAGGATCGAAAAATTCCCGAAAATAACAAACACTAACAATGGTTCTCACGAGATACAGTCACACCACTTGTAAGCTTCGCTGAGCAGAATTAAACTAATATGAATTCCCGCTACAGTCACACCACGAGAACAAGACCAGCCGTCCAAGATCACCTTCTAAAACCTGCCAATTTTTAGAATAGCAATGAACAAAATTACCCTCTGGCTGCAGAGAATAAAAATTTATGAACTCAAAAAAACTGTCATTTCATTTCCATTGTTCCAGTACATAATTGAAAAGAAAAATAACTACCAGATGATCACCCACGTTTCCTACACTTTTGGAATTGTAAACCACTATTCGACAACTTCAAACAAATAAAATAAAAAAAAGACATTAACTAAAATAAAACACTAGATTAGCAGTTGTGGAACAAAACATGGGGCTGGACTTGAGTAGGGCTTTAAGTGTCTTGCATTGGATCCAACTAGGCCAAGTTAACCCACTTCTGACTCGGGCCTGATGTGACTAGGGTCTGGGCTGGTGCTTCCCTATCACAGGGACTCTTGTAAGTTGGGACTCGAAACCAACTCTGTGTATGAAACTAAGGGCTTGTTTGGTTTATTCAGATCTGAATGGTTAAGATCTGACCGAATCAGACATCCATGTCTGAACCATTCAGCTTTCATTCACAATCTAAACCATTCAGACCTTATTTCACCCATTCAAACATCATTCTTTTTGGAACTAAACGCTCTGAATGAACTGCAATCTGACCGAATCAGATGTGGACCTCTGAATGATTCTCATTTAGTGGTAAACAAACAGGACCTAACTATAGTGTTAAATTGGGTTGACTTGTTTGTTGATACATAGACTAGGGACTATTTCTATAAATTTACTCTAACAAACAACATAGTGAAAATTCACAACAGAGAAACACCTGCTGCTAAAACCCTCCTTCATGGCTGCAACAACTTCTTCTTCTTCCCCTACATCTCTCCTTAACTCTCTCTCCTCCCTCTCTCTCTCCTCTTCACCACCACCACAACCTACCACCGTTTCTCTCTCATCCACTTCATCATCAACCAAAACCCTAACAACAATCACTCAACCTCCACTCACTCCACTGATCCATAACGCCTCCAATAATATCCACTCGCTTCTGTATCCTTCTCTTGCGTATTCCAACAAGTTATTCTTCAAAACGCCCTACAACGTGCAGGTGATCGTAGGTCCCGATGAATCCGAAGAGAGCCTGATCGGTCGGTTCCGGCGAGAGGTTTTCAGAGCGAATATCATTCAGGAGTGTAAGCGCAGGAGGTTTTTCGAGACCAATCAGGAGATGCGGAAACGGAAGATTCGTGATGCTGCTAGGCGGAGATCCAGAAGGTGATGATGTTTTTTTTTTTTTTTTTTTTTAAATTTTAGTATTTATTAATATTATATGAATAATATTATGTGTTATGTTTGATTGTAGAGTGAAATGGATTTTAAGTGTTTTTATTGTGTAGAAATGTTAGGGTTTGCAGTTTTAGATAAGATAGTTGTAGAAAATTTAAATTGAAGAGTGAGTTTATATTGTTAGGGAGGGGGATGTGTTATTTTAAAGTCATTATTCGAGTTTATTTTTCGGAACTGGAATGGATTATCGAGTAATGATTTTAGTAAAGGTAGGTTTAGTTAAGTAGTTGTATGTTTACTCTTACTTTAAGGGTGCATTTGATTCGCCACATTTTTGGAATTGGAAGGAATTTACATAGGAATTTGAATTTGAAGGATCTGGATTTGGAATTCAAGCATTCTAATAGAAATTGGAATATCTATTCCATTCTTGATATGTTTTGTTGGCAAATGAACTGGAATGGTCGAAGATTTTAATAACTTTACTTGAATTCCTACACATTTTGGAAGGATTTTGAAATCCTTTAGTTAAAGGAATTTGACAGAATTCATACCCAATTCCAGTTATAATTTCTTTGTCAACCAAACACATCAAGAATGAAACTAAGGTTACGATTCCAACACTTTATGTGAACCAAACACCTTAAGAGTTGGAATCACATTCCAATTCCATTAAATTCCGGTGAACCAAACGCATAAGTGTTCCGATTCCAATTCCATTAAATCTCACATACTTGGTTTTAAAATGCGTGCATAATGCGTGATGCGCCCGATGCGCTGATGAGAGCGCATCGCCACATCTGATGCGTTGCATTTACGTGATGCGATAATATTGCGCGCATTTCGCATAATGCGCTCAACACATAATGCACTCTGATGCACGCAACATTGTTTCTTATGGTTCTTTTTTTCAAGATTTTATGAATTGTGTTCGTTTTTTTCAATAGTTATTATCTTGGTATGCTTGATTTGAACTAAAAAGCACAACTCTTATCTTCTTATTACGTCATTTGTTTTACTTAAAGTATGTTTTTATAAGTTTTATGTATAGATAATTTTTAATATTTTTTTTATAAAGAACGCATCATATACGTGATGCACTCGCATCGCGCATCAGACTTTTGGACCAAACGCATCGGAGCGCATCACGCAATTTAAAACCGAGCTCACATATAACAGTTGCAGAAAGCCTGAATATAAGACTGAGTTTACATGGTTAGGGAAGGGGAACGTGTGATTTCAGAGTGATTATGAGAGTTTATCTTTCAGAACCAGAACTGAGTATCAAGTAATGGTTTGAGTTAAGATAGGTATAGTTAAATAGTTGTACATTTACTCCTAATTTACTTGGATGACTCTTAATCAGTGTTTTGATTACATAGTAATGTTGAGATCTACAATCTCACATAAGATAGTCGCAGAAAACTAAATGTTAAAGAGTGAGTTTACATGGTTAGGGAGGGGAATGTGTGATTTTAAAGTGATTCTTCGAGTTTATCCTTCGGAACTAGAACAGATTTTCATGTAATGATTTGAGTAAGGTAGGTATAGTTAAATACTTCTACATTTACTCTTACTCTCTTAGTTAAACTGATTGCTGCTAGGTATTTAAACACACAATTGTTGCTAAGGTTTCGATTGTTCGTAAGTGAAAACGGCTTCTAAAAGGGAAAAAAACTTGTTGGCAGTTGTTTGTTGACACGCTTGTTCTTTATCTTGTCTATATGAAAATTCCTGACCACTTTGACAAACTGAATTGGTTCAAGAAATTAACTTGTGGCGGATTTAACAAATGTGAAGCTCAGCATTCTGTTCAAACTTTTGCATATCATCTTCATTCATCACAAGTCACAACCCAGGATTCTATTGAATCTTCCGATCGTGAATCCTTGAGAATTATAGAATATTCATTCTTGAAGTTAGAAGTACTAAACCAAACCGGCTTTCGCCACCCCAAATCACCTTCAACTAATAGGAATTTACACCAACTGCGATACGTGAGACCCTTGCATCCATCTGAATCTTGAACTTTCTTGTTTCACTGAATTAAGTTTGCTATCTCAATCCTGTTTTTGTACGTTCAACTTTAGAAATACTTGTTATTGATTTTTTTAAACGAACCCCACTGCTTTGCCACAACTCCACAAGACTAGCCATGTCTGTTGTTTGATTAGCTACTGCACTAGGTGATTGAAAAAGATTGCCAATTTGATGATCTTGTAACAAAGGCGTTGCACACAAAAGTTTTACAGTCACCTAAAACGGCAGTTGCACACTTCCAGATCAAGTTGGCAACCAACCCTGGTGGGTTAACAGCCAGAGTGCTATTGTCCTTGTCAACATTATGGCTAAAGAACTAAACACAAACTTCTTTGTTTCAAGTTCTTTACTTGATGAGGCCTACAAAAGTTGCTTTAACTTTAGAGTAGCAAACCGAATGATTTGCAAATTGAACTTTAACATTTTCTTATGTTTAAAAGACGAGCTTTACATTGTTTGCTTTTTCTATACAGGCGTCAACGACCAGTGGCCAAAAAGGACGAAATTCCACGAAAGGTCGATGATGAACCTGACAACTGGGAACTCATTGATGTTGAAGTCCCCTATTGTCAATGAGGGCTGACAACCATTCTTTTTTGCTGATTTAACTATGGTTCGATCCTGCGCCCTGACACTATGTGCATTTTTGACTACTAATGACATGGATTTGGCCTTTAAAATGCATTTGCACAAGTGATTCTAGTGTTTAGTTGTAACTATAAAGTTCTCGTGCTACGTCTAGACTTGTATTTTTGGGCATGTCCAGTTAAGGATTGAACATTTGATCATGTATTTGCGTCGGTTTGTATTAATTCTGCTACCGTCTGTCAATCCAAAAAGTAGTTTAGTGGTATTTAGCCTGATCCTGGAAACTGCTGCTTTGATGCATTACGAATACTTTTCCGAAACATGTCTCTTAAACTTTCTATAAAATCTTTAACCATTTTCTTGATTATAAAGGCGGTTTTGTCAAACGAGCTTGAATCCAACCTTCACACACCGAGCTTGGCTAGGCTCGTAAGCCTAAATGAACCAATTATTCATATAAGTTTAATAATTTCTATCCTAAAAATTTATATAATTACATAATATATTATGGTATATAAATTATGACGATAAATATTTATTAAAAAAATATGAGCCAATTCCAAGCCGAGCTCGGGTTCTGTAAAATTTAATGATTTGAGCTCGAGGTTTGGCGAAATGGACTCGCTCTTTTACACCTCTAGAACCAGAAGCGGCTAGATGGGCAGGTGGGTTGGGTTGGTTAAGTAACAGACAAATGCTTGAAGCTCTGTCATTCTTCTCAAACTTTTGCATATCAACTCTTATGAATCATAACCAAAGCTTCAATTTCATCATCTTATCTTTAAAAGTCATCACTCGAAATGTGGAACCCATTTCAGCCTGTTGGACTCTTTAAATACTTAGGTAATGTCAGTGGTTAATCCGTCGGTGAAGTCTTTACCTATGCCGACGGACTACCGAGATTCCTACTTCACCAGGGGGTAAACAAAGTTGTTGGTGAAAGTCCTCTTATTTGTAGTAATGAATAATCTGTGTACCATCAACCTATTGACTTATTAATCCATTTGACCTGTTTAAATAGACAGGTCATGTTTGGATTACATTTTTTTTAAAGGTGTGAATTATTCGCGAATGTCGGGAGGTCTAGCATACGTTGTCTTAACTGGGTCCGCGCTAGAGAGCTCCCTCGCACAATAGATCCCCAATTTAAACCCCTCAATGAGAAACCCCTTATCACCTAGACTCGAACTTGAGACGTGGAGGGGAAAACTCATCCGGATCCACCATAGGTGGAACTTAAATACCCGTGGCCACCACTAGAGCACTAGTGATGGTTTTTTATGTGTTTCAAGCATCTCTTTCACATGTTTCAAGCATGTCTGGGTTAAAATATGGGTTGTGTTTGGGTTCCTTGATTTCAACCTGTCAATCCGACTCGAATGACACCCAAATAACGTCATTCGACTAAGTTAAAACCAGATAAGAAACGAATCAATCAAGAACACCATACTTCAAGAATCCCTCTTAAACATGCTATTGATATGAACCCTATGGCAATGATTCCATCGTCTAATTCGAATCCTAAATGGCTAAATTGATGCTATTGTCAAGTAAGTTTTCTTCAACCGAATCACTGATATTCATTAATAGCATGACTATGAGACAATCCTAGTAGATATTTGATATGAATTACATAAAGTCCTTTTAATCATGCATCTCTTTTCCATTAACATTCAGATACATATATGTACAAAACATCAATAACACATAGAACATACTTTATTTAAAAATAACAAACATCTAAGAAAACATACTTCTATCGACGAATCACCAATAGAACATGCATTCGGTGAAAGTCCTCTGATTCGTAGTGTATGTTATTCGTTTGTGAAAAACACGAATATGAAACTTTTGGTAATTATTCATTAACAAACTTCTGTTCTGTCAACATGTGGTAGAGCCAACAAATTCTTGAAGCTCATCATTCTCTTCAAACTTGTGCATATTATCTTTATTCATCACAACATATGCTTCAATCCCATCATCCTTTCTTGAATCCATAAGAACTATTGAGTTTTCATCACTAAAATTAGCATTACCAACATAAACTGGCTTTCCCCATCCAAAATCACTTTCACTAAATCCAAATCCACACCAACTACCAAACTTAAACACCCCTACACCCTCCTGAATTATAAACTTTCTTATTTCCTTAAAGTTACCTCTAGCTATCTCGAACCCCTTTTCGCCCGTTAGACTCTTCGCATACTCGCCATCAATCTTCGAGAACGAATCCCTCAACTTCACCACTCGACTCGCCGTGTTCGCGGTCCGGTGAGCTACCGCATTAGCCAATTGAAAAAGATTCCCAAATTGATGATCTTGCAATCCCATTTTCCTTCTCAAGTTTACAGAATGGAAAGCCACTGAGACTTCACAGTCACCTAAAGCCATGGTCCCACACTTCCAAATCAAAGAGGTTACCACCTCGACCCTGGTGGGGTCCACCAGGGTCGTGGTCGTGTTCAGTTCCTTACCCACTTTGCTTTTCAGCTTGCTTATGGCTAAGGAACTGAACACGAACCTCTTTGTCACAAGAGTCTCAAACGGGACAGGAACCGTCGGATCTTTCGGGTTCCGACTGAACGCACACGAGTCCACCGGAGGGAACAAAACCGCTGAGTCAAGAACCGGGCCCAGCATTGGGGTCTGGGACTGGGACCCTTTGGCCAATGCAAACCAGTGGCTAACAAATGATGAAATACTACAAGCATCCCCTATTCTATGTGACATGGATACACCAACGGCTATGCCACCACAGTCAAACAAGTTGACTTGGATGGCTAACTGATCTTCAACATATGATGATTCCACCTTCACAAGTTTATTCATTTCGTCGATTTTCGGACTTTTGGTTATGTCGAAAAGGTTGGATTCGACTCGGGTTACCAGGAACTGCACCCCTTGATCGGTGCAGTCAACGGTGTTATTGCTGCTGGTCAACCTTCCAGCCAAAGGGTAGAAATGAGTCAAGGTTTTGGAGAGTGAGGTTTTGAGTTTGATGGTTATTTGAGATTGTGTTGTGGTGGTTGATTGATCATCATATGAGTAGTAAAGAATGAGTGGGATGTAATAAGGAGGAATTTGTTGATCTATGAAGGAGAATTTGTAGGTTTTGAGGTCATGAGGAGTTGGAGAAGATGGTACAATAAGCTCTTTTGAAATTACTGTAACCTTCATTTCAGAGAGAGAGAGAGAGAGAACAAGTATTTTGAGATCAGTGAGATGAGTGCAAGTTAAAGAAGCAAAGTCTTGTTGCTATCAGTTGGTTATGTGAGAGTTGGATGAAGGCAAACCCGCTTTAACTAAAGGTGTAAATGAGTCGAGTCAAGCTAAGCTCGAACTCGAGTCCTTTAAATATCTATTTCTAAAGTTGAAGCTTGGCTCGTGATTAGTTTTTCAAGCTCGACCTTGGCTTGTTAATAACTTATTAATTATTTAATTTCTATATTTTTATAAACATATATATATATATAATTAGAATTTTTATATGGAATATAATATATATTAGTTAATTATTCTATCATAGTTCATATATAACAATTATTGTTATATAAATATATATTCATTATATCAAATAAGAATTATATAAATAAAAACCTGTTTAGACTGCGAGCTGGCTCGAGCTCGGTTTCTAAACGAGTCTCAATAAAAGCGCGATCTCGTTTATTAAATGAGGCTTATTAAAAGTTCGAGCTCGTTTAAGCTCGGCGGTTCAAGTTTTGAGCTAGCCGATCTCGAATAGCTCATGAGCGGCTCGGCTTGTTTACACCCTTAGGCTTAAGCTCGCATTTGGCTCCTTTAACATACGAGAGCTCGAGCTGGAGCTTGAACTCGAATTGTTTCAAGCTCTATCATAGCTTGAGCTCGTCTCGTAAGTAGTTCAAGCTCGAGCTCTGCCTTGTTTATTAATTCAATTATATGTATATTTACAATTAATTTTGTATGTATTTATAATTAAAGTTTTTATTATAAAGTAATATATTATTTAGTTATTTTTACTATAATAATTATATATATATGTATAATTAACCTAAATATATATTTTAGGCAGGATGTTTTATTTTTTTGTTTTATTTTTTTCTGTTGCAGGGATGTGAATTGTGAAACCTTAAATTGGCAAAAATCTGGTGACAACTGTCCAGGCTCTCTTTTTTATGGCAAAAAAAACATATCTAAAGACAAGTAGATTCTGAGTTTGCCAGTTACAAAGCAACATGTGGTTCTTTTCATGGGCAGCACATTACTAAACCTTTTACATAGAATAACACAAGGTGCAAGCATGAAAATTGACAGTACAACTAGTCAATGGATCTTCTTGCACTGTTATTTTTACGGTTAATTATAAAATCCTTGAGTATTATCTCTTTTGCTTTAATAACTTTAGCTGCTGAGAAATCGATCTTAACCATTAGGGCTGTTTGTTTAGCTCTTAATGAGTATCTTAATGGTTTGGACCTCTTACTAGTTTAGCGTTTAATGGTTCAGACTGTTTGTTTCACCAGCGGATATCTGAATGGTTCAGACATTTCCCTCTGAATGGTTAAACATTACTAAGTCTGAATGGTTAAGACCTCTAATCTGAATTTGTCAGACATTTGCCTCAGAACGGTTAAACATTATACTAGCTCTTAATGATTCAGACCTCTTACTGGTTCAGCACTTAATGATTCAGACTTCTTACTGGTTCAACACTTAACCATTCAGAAGTTTCCAAACAACCAGTTATTGTTGGAAACATTAAAGAGGATATTAAAGAGGAACATACAAGTTGGTATGTTTCCTCCATCCCACATCAGTGGAGTGAGTGAAGTATGAGTGGTTTATAAGGGATTGCTCCTTATGGGCCTGCATAGTGTTAAATGGGTTGAGAAGTGGGTGAAGCCCACGCGCGCCGAGCCGAGCCGCGAGCTCGCGAATGGTCGCGTTTGAGGCGCACTTTGCACTTTGCACGTACGCATCGTCGCTAGGAGCTGAGGAGCTTTTATTTTTAGCTAAGGTTCGGTTTCAGGTGGGTCAGATCTGTAAACCGAATGAGATGAGATAAGAAGGAGATAGAGATGGATTCGAAACCAGTGGGGGTTATCCCATTATCTCTATGAAACCGAATTCGTATAGGATATAGATACTGTAACCGAATTCGAATGTGAAATGGATGGTTATCCCACTCCCTATTTTTCTCATTCTCTGGTATAACCAAAACTATAAATAAAAGCTTCCTGCTACCACTTAACCTACCTAATTTTCACAGCTCTCTCTCTCTATTGTGTGTTCCTGTTTTCGTTCCAGCTTCTGCGTTTTCTGGTTTCCATTGCTGTTGGAATACCAGATCAGTTTTGCATTAAATCCTGGGAGTTTACGCTGCAGCTCACAGCAATAGGAGCGCGTAAAATCTTTTAAGGACATGAATCATCCGTGCAGTTCGAAGATTGTTCTTTCGTAATCGCCAGGTTGGTTTTTAATTTAAGTGTTCTTTAAATTCGTCCGACAACGGGACAGTCTCCTTCTACCTTTCTTTAATCAGTTTGCTCAAGTTGGAACAAACTGGTTTGGCTGATAACTCGGTAATTAATAAAGTTATATTAATTTATTGTTGATTAATTTAATTTTCAACAATCTTAAAGGATTTTATACTTGTGTTTAATCAACAGAAAAATGGACGCTGAACTACCAACAGCCAATCTGAGATTCATGAATCAAGAGTTTGTCAAGTTGGACAGATTCGATGGTCAGAACTATACCCGCTGGGCGGACAAGGTTAAGTTCATGCTAGTTGTGCTGAAACTTTACTATATCCTTGATCCTGATTTGCCTGCAATCCCTGATGACCCTCCTCGTGAGGTAGGAGAGCTCCCAGATTTGGCAAAGCAAAGACTTGTCCGTAAGGAAGCTGAAGATCTTTGCCTGGGCCACATAAAAAATTCTCTTTCGGATCGTCTCTATGACTTGTACGCGCCGGTAAAAAGTGCTAGAGAATTGTGGAAAGCTTTGGAAGATAAGTATAAGGCTCATGAAGAAGGTACTAACAAATACCTTATTGCCAAGTACTTAGACTTCCAAATGGTCGATGACAAGTCAATCCTGGAGCAAGTGCATGAACTCCAAGTTCTTGTTAACAAATTGACTGCACTTTCTATTCCACTGCCAGAAATATTTCAAGTAGGGGTCATTATTGCAAAATTGCCTCCTAATTGGAAAGATTTCTCAAAGAGAATGATGCACAAGTCTGAGGACTACTCTTTGGATGAACTGTTGAAGCACCTTCGAATTGAGGAGGAAACGCGCAACAGGGACAAAAGAGGTAAAGTCGGATCGAGTGTGAATCATGTTGCTGGAGGATCTGGTCAAAAGGGAAAAGGGGCATCATCAAAGAATAAGAAGTTTACAGCACCAAAGAAAAAAGAATTCAAGAAGTCACAACACACTAACAACCATCAACCAAAGAGGTCTGGTAAATGTCATGTTTGTGGAGAAATATGGCATTATGCACGAGAGTGCTCTCAAAGGAAATCTGGATCTACGGTTGGTTCTACAAGTGTTGTTGATGTTGAGAAAGTTACCAATCTAGTGGCTAGCGTGGGTCTTGGTGAAGTCAACATGCTTTCTCAATATACACACATTGTGGCATGTAGAGGATGGTTTTTGGATTCTGGAGCCACTGTTCATGTTTGTGGGAATCGTGGCTCGTTTATTACTTATGCTCCTGTTCCTCAAGGAACAATGGTGGTGTGTGCTGATGGACATCGTGTAGAAGTACATGGTAAAGGCACGGTGCGACTAAACTTTAGAGATGGTCAAGTGGTTACCCTTCAGGACGTGTTGCATGTTCCTAGTATCACCAAGGGTCTGGTTTCTGCTGATAAGTTCGATCGGAATGGTTACAAGCTGGTTATCAAGAATCTTCGTGTGAAGTTTTCTCTAAATGACATCTATGTGGGTCAAGCTGTCACACCCCAACCGATGGCGGAATCATCGGGGCGTGGCACTGAGCGAAACAGATTGTCCAGAAGTTTCCATAACAACTATCATTACCATTCAATTAAAGCAATACGTCCCATACCGTATCTCAAATAGTCAAACAAGTTATTACAGATAACATCAAAACAAATATTCTGTTCCGACAACTCAGATTTAAATAAGTGGCAATTGTTTATCTGCTTCTAGAGACCCCTAATACGTCATCTACAGACAACTATTTGTTGGGCTCTAAAGCTTTATTCTAGCTTCCATTTCCTACCACACATGCATCCTAAGCACCTGTCACATACGTTAAAATAAAGTCAATACATAAAATGTAAAGGTGAGCATACAAGTTTGATAATAGCATATAGAGTTCGAATTCGTTTACGCATAACCAGCACGTACACATAGTGAAATGAAGCACGTTAGTTATCGACATAGATCCATCTATACCAATGACTGCGGGTTGACTGCCCGAGGCAGTTCGCAATACATGATTACCACCGTAATTCATGCAAGTAAAAGATCCTTAACAACCCCCGTGTGAACGGGTGCTGAGTCCAAACTATAGTACTATCGTTGCTAAGGCAGGTAGACAGCATTCCATGTGTAAACATAACAAACAAGCATTCATAAGCCACGTATTACATGCATTATTGGTTTAGCGTTAAAAATAGCTTGAGTAGTGTGATAATAGTAGTTTGAATATTCGTAACGTATGTAACACCCAAAAGTGCTAAAGCAAAAAGGGTTCGAGTATACTCACAGCGATTATGGATTGAAGGGAGCGCTTTTCAGCGAGTATAGTTAGCCTGAATAGATTCGATAATGCAACGATAAGTGGCACGCAAAACAGTACAAGTGAGAGTGGTTAGGATGGCTGATCGTGCGGATCAACTATCCGTGAGAGGAAGTCATCCGTGCGGGTGAACTATCCGTGCGCACGGTGATCCGTGCGGATGGTGACCCATCCGGATAAGCTATCCGTGCGAGTGGGCTGTCCGTTCGGATGGTAATCCGTGCGGATTAGTCGCTCGTGCGGATTGCTTATCCGTACGGACAAGTTGTGCGTGCGGATTGCTTATCCGTACGGACAAGTTGTTCGTGCGGATAAACGTTCAAGTGGATTGTTTCTTCCTAAGGATGTGTTTGTGTATGATGGCTTGTGCTTTGAAGTTTTCGTTGTAGCATTTAGAAAACATTTAAGTGTTTCTACCTTTCAAGTCGGTCGCGCGGACACAATCCGTACGGATGGCAGTCCGTGCGGACAATGGTAATCCGTGCGGACAGTCTGTGCGCGCGGGCAGAGACAATCCGTCCGGATAGCCTGTCCGTGCGGACGACTTGGCCGTGCGGATGAACACTGTTTGAATTTATTTTAAGGCCTTAGTATCTCATGATCCGAAGAGTAATCCATTCAGAGATTGTCCGTCCGGATTGCTCATTCGTCGATACTCAAACCTTGTTTGGAAAGTGGGTCCCAAGGGTAGCTCGTCCGGGTGACAACCGTCCGGATAGCCTGTCCGTGCGGACAGCTTGTGCGTGCGGACAGTCCCTGGTCTGATTGTTCCGTTCGTCTACTCTTGGTTTCTGTTGTCGTTTATCGAGACGTTCTGATTACGTGGCAACCATTTGGAATTGTATTCTTACTCGCGTGACTAGACCGGTCAGGAACCACCCTAACTCGGCCTGTCGGCGACTCAGAACGGTCATTCCGGTTCGAAATCAGGTGTCTGGTGGGTAGAATCCAGATCTAGGACTAGTGCATCACTATTAATGAGTGGAATACTAGAACCGATCAGATTCGTACCGATATTAAGGGTAAAAGAAGGAGAGAACTTAGGTTTATTTCTTTCAACTCTTTTATCCTTAGAAAAGTTTAGATTTAAGTGATGTTATTGTGAAATCTTGTGGGAATCGTTTAGATCTGTGTTATTCTTGGTGGAATGAAGTCAAGCTTGAAGTTCATAAGAACTTCATGATGACGTCACTCAAGAATACCTCAAATCTTGATGATTTCATGGTTAAAAGTTGAGATTTGAAAGATAGAAAGGTGTAGAATTGTGTAGTGATCAAGAATGTACAAGAATTAGTGCAAGATCTTACCTGGATTGAGAGGAATCTGAGAAAAAGTGAAGAATGCGTGCGGTTCGGACGTCACTTGCCAAAAGTGGAAAAGTTGGAGAGTGACCCGTGTATTTATAGGATGCTAAAAGGGGAAAAGGGTGAGCCGTGCGCATGGCACGTAACCCGGATAGGCTATCCGCGCGGACTGGCAATCCGTGCGGATTGGCAATCCGTGCGGATTGACCATCCGTGCGGATGTCGCCTGATTTGGTGCGTTCGGTGCGATGACGCTTCGGCTTCGGTTTTCGAGCGATTCGATAGGGTTTCCTAGTCAAATTACTTTCAGTCCCAACTACTTCTTATACGGTTTGACTCGGAATTCGGGTTCGGGTTCGTTTATATTCGAGTTAAACTTCGAGTTCGATTGGGTTCGCTTGATTATCACAACATAACATAAAATAAACATGCACAGGTAACACGTAAGGCACACACACACGTATAAACAATAAGCAAAATACACAGTTTGAGTTACGGTTCGATGTCGATTTGATTTTCATAGCTTGATTAACTTTATCGCATTGTCACTTCCTATCATTCACAATCGTAGGTCGATTGAAATATGGTTACCACGATTCGATTATTGTAATGTACAACACTTACTCCACATAATATAAATAAAATAAAAACATTTCTACGAGTCCAGTCGCGCGAAATCGGTCGTTGACTTTGACCTTGACTTTCACTTGTGAAAACACGGGGTGTTACAGCCTCCCCTTGTTTAGGGAATTTCGTCCCGAAATTAAGCTGAAAGCTGTGGCTAACCGTGGATCACATGTGAGAGTTCTTCGTTTGGACCACTGGAAATCGTCGAATGGATCGACTTTTTACAGATAAAAATTGCTGATTTTTGGATATGTTATGCGAAATTGCCTGATCTAAAAGCCCTTTAAAGTTTCAGATCTTAATTCGAAGCCATTTGTGAGAAAATTTGGGTTCATTAAAATGTGAAATGTTGCTGTTGATGTTCACCGCACGGATGGCAATCCGTGCGGATAACATATCCGTATTGACTTTGTTGACTCAGAGTCGTGCGGAATCCGTGATCGTGTGTGGATTGTGTAGGTTCCGGTTTTGACTCCGTGTCGATCGCAAATCGACCGCGCGATACGCGAAATTCGTACACGAACAAGACCGAACACACGAACAGTAATATAAACACGATTCTATTAATCGGATCTGAAATCGTACAAGGACTTGAATCACGTGAAGCACTTTCTCTCTCCAGAACTTTCTCTCTCTAGCTCTAGGTCTCCAAGGCTCCTAAATGCCAAAAGAGCAAAAGTCCCTATTTGAAACCCTAAGGCTCCTATTTATAGGCCAAAGGAATAAGGAATCTTTCCTTATTTACAATTATGCCACCTAGCCTTTCTTAACCAGATATTACTTACTCATTAAACAACTGTGGATACTTCGTCTTCATGTCGCTTTCGAGTTCCCAAGTGAACTCCGCGCCGCGTTTGCCTTCCCATCGGACCTTCACAATAGGAATGCGTGAGCGCCTGAGCTGCTTGGTTTGGCGATCCATGATTTCGACAGGTTTTTCCACGAAGTGTAATGTTTCGTTCACTTGCAGATCATCTAGAGGAACATGTAAGTCGTGGTCGGCAACACACTTTCGGAGGTTTGACACGTGGAAAGTCGGATGGACATTGCTAAGTTCCTCCGGTAATTCGAGTCTGTAGGCGACTTTTCCGATCCTTTCCAGAATCTTAAAAGGTCCAACATATCGAGGCGCGAGTTTCCCCTTCTTGCCGAATCGGACTACACCCTTCCAAGGTGATACCTTTAGGAGTACGTAGTCACCAACGCCATATTCACGGGGTTTGCGCTTTTTATCGGCGTAAACTTTCTGTCGATCCCGAGCTTTCGCGAGGTTGTCTCGAATTTGGAAAATTTTGTCTGTCGTTTCTTGTAGCAGCTCCGGATCGGTTAGTTGCGAGTGACCGATCTCGTGCCACACAATAGGCGATCGACATCTTCTTCCGTATAGGGCCTCGAAAGGTGCCATCTGGATGCTAGCCTGGTAGCTGTTGTTATACGAGAATTCGACTAACGGAAGGTGTCTATCCCAATTACCACCGAAGTCTAGAACACATGAACGGAGCATGTCTTCAAGAGTACGAATCGTTCTTTCAGTCTGACCGTCGGTTTGTGGGTGGAACGTAGTACTTAGATTAAGCGTTGTACCGAGTGCCGCTTGGAATGTTTCCCACAATCGTGAAGTAAACCGAGCATCACGATCAGAGATGATGTCACGAGGCGTCCCATGTCGACAAATGATCTCGTCGGTGTAGATTCGGGCTAATCGTTCTACCTTGTAGTCTTCTCGTATTGGCAGAAAGTGAGCTGATTTAGTCAAACGGTCAATAACAACCCAAATGCTGTCGTGACCTGATGACGTGGTTGGAAGCTTGGTTACGAAATCCATAGCTATGCTCTCCCACTTCCACATGGGAATTGGTGGTTGTTCGAGCAAGCCAGAGGGTCTTTGATGTTCAGCCTTGATTCTAGCACAGGTTAGGCATTTTTCGACGTATAGAGCGATATCCCGTTTCATACCCGGCCACCAGTACCTATAACGAAGATCATGGTACATTTTGTCAGCACCGGGATGGATAGAGTATCGGGATTTGTGGGCTTCATCCATGATAATCTGTCGCAGGTTGGTTCGCTTGGGAATCCAAATTCGGTCTAAGAAGTGGAATATCCCGTTCGATTTGCTCACAAGCTGGGCTCCATCGTGGTAGATTCTTTCCTTCTTCAGAGTGCGTTCGTTGAAACATGCATGTTGGGCGTCGCGGATGAGAGCTTCGAGGTGGTGCTGGGCTTGAACATTACGAGTGCTAAGCAGATAGCTCCGTCTGCTAAGTGCGTCGGCAACAACATTTGCTTTGCCTGGGTGATAACGAATCTCACAGTCGTAATCGTTGAGAAGTTCTACCCATCGGCGTTGACGCATATTTAGTTCCCTCTGATTAAAGATGTGTTGTAGGCTCTTATGATCGGTGAAGATCGTACATCTTGTACCATACAGGTAGTGTCGCCAAATCTTTAATGCAAAAACAACTGCGCCTAGCTCGAGATCGTGGGTTGTATAGTTCTTCTCATGGACTTTGAGCTGACGAGATGCGTAAGCTATGACCTTGTCTCGTTGCATTAGGACACAACCGAGACCAAGGTTGGAAGCATCACAGTAGACAATGAAATTATCGTTTCCGTCGGGTAGTGTGAGAACAGGAGCATTGCAAAGCATGTATTTGAGGGTTCGGAAGGCAGTCTCTTGTTTGGTTCCCCAAACAAAAGGCTGGTCCTTATGCGTGAGAGAGGTAAGTGGTACAGCAATCTTCGAGAATCCTTCGATAAATCGTCGATAATAGCCCGCTAGCCCGAGAAAGGAACGGACTTCAGACGGATTCTTAGGCGTAACCCAGCTCTTGACAGCTTCAATCTTCGCAGGATCGACGTGAATACCCTGACTATTTACAATGTTACCCAGAAACTGAACCTCCCCCAACCAAAATTCACACTTGGAGAACTTGGCGTAGAGTTGGTTCCCCTGGAGTAACTCGAGAACCAAACGTAGATGTTGCGCGTGTTCGGCTCTCGACTTGGAATAGATCAAGACATCGTCGATGAATACAATGACGAAACGATCGAGATATGGTTTACACACGCGATTCATCAGATCCATGAAAACTGCTGGTGCGTTTGTTAGGCCAAAAGGCATGACAACGAACTCATAATGGCCGTAACGAGTACGAAACGCGGTTTTGGGTATATCTTCCTCCTGTATACGCAGCTGATGGTATCCTGAACGTAGATCGATCTTCGAGAAACACGTAGCGCCTTGTAGTTGGTCAAACAAGTCGTCGATTCGAGGCAGAGGATAGCGGTTCTTGATAGTCAACTTATTCAATTCCCGGTAGTCGATGCACATCCGGAACGACCCATCCTTCTTTTTGATGAAAAGGACTGGTGCGCCCCAAGGAGAGGTGCTCGGGCGAATAAAGCCTTTTTCAAGCAATTCCTGGAGTTGGGTTGAGAGTTCGCGCATTTCGGACGGCGCGAGTCGATAAGGAGCTCTGGCGATAGGATTAGCTCCAGGAATGAGATCAATGCGAAAGTCAATATCGCGCTTTGGAGGTAGTCCGGGAAGATCCTCTGGAAAAACTCGAGCAAATTCTCGAACCACAGGAACGTCTTTCACTTCCTTCTTCTCTTTCTTTTCCTTCTCCGCTGCTACAACGTTAGCCAAGAAAGCTCTGTATTCCTTGCGGAGATACTTGCTAGCTTGGAGACATGACATAAGCTTGAGACCCTTTGAAGTAGTATCACCGTAAACACATAACGAGTCACCATTTGCGAGCGAGAAACGAATCATTTTATCGAAGCACACAACTTCGACATGGTTTTCGCGAAGAAAGTCCATGCCTACTATGACATCAAAGCTTCCTAGTTGCATCGGAATGAGATCGATTGAGAAAATGTGATTGTTGAGTTCGAGAGTACAATCACGGATAACGGAATTAACGGCGACGGTTCTTCCGGTAGCGACTTCAACTTCGAATGCCGAGGAGAGTTTGGAACGTCTACGACTATGGAGTTTCTCAAATTCGAACGACACAAAGCAATTATCCGCTCCAGTATCAAACAAACATGAAGCATAAATACCATTCACGAGGAACGTACCATTGACCACATTGTTGTCGGCCTGGGCTTGACGCACGTTAAGATTGAAAGTTCTGGCGCGTGCTGCCTGTTGTTGCTGTTGCTGCTGTTGCTGCTGCTGTGGCTGTTGCTGCTGCGGTTCTTGTTTCACTACCCTGTTCGGGCACATGTTGGCGAAATGATTCGGGTCGCCACACGTGAAGCAGACTCTGGCCTTGACTGCGGGTGCCGGAGGAGCTTGTTGACCCTGTGTGGCAGCGAGTAGAGCTTGATTGGCAGGAGCTTGACGAATACGGCAGTTGGCAGTGAAGTGGCCGTACACGTTGCAGTGAGCACAAAAACGGCATTGAATAGCAGTCGGGTGATGATAGGTGCAAGTAGGGCAGAGCGGATGTGGCCCAGTGTATGCACGCTTGGCAGGCGGTGCATTGGCCACAGGCGCTGCCACTTGACGTTGTTGAGCAGGTACGGTTTGAACTGGTGCAGCAGTGATCGCACAGTTCTTGTTGGTGGAGTTGCTCTTTCTCTTGTTCTTTCTCTTGCTGCTTGATGAGGTAGGTTCAGCAGTTGGTGCAGTAGCGGTAGCTTGATGCAGATGCTTGGAGGTCTTATCCCATACCCCAGCCTTGACCCTTTTGTCATTGATCTCAGCGGCTAACAGATAGGTTTCCTCGATCGTGGTAGTCTTAGCCGCTTACACGAAATCAGCAACGCAGTCGGGCAACGCTCGGATGTACTTCTTGATGGTCATCTCGGGAGTCTTGACCTGGTCGGGACAGATAATGCTGAGCTGTTTGAAGCGAGCAGTAAGAGCAGCATTGTCTCCATCCTTCTGATGTATATGCCAAAATTCATCTTCAAGCTTTTGACGCTCGTGAGGAGGGCATAATTCCTCTAGCATGACTTCCTTGAGCTCGTCCCATGACAAACCATAAGCTGCATCATTCCCTCTCTTGTTCCTCTCGGCCGTCCACCAGTCCAAAGCACGGGACTGAAAGACGCCGGTAGCGTTCAGTGTTCGAAGGTCATCAGGGCAACCACTTTGTCGCAGAGTAACCTCGATAGAGTCAAACCAGTGGAATAGTGCAGTAGGACCTCCTTCGCCTGTGAATTCTTTCGGCCCACATGACTTGAATTGTTTGAAACTGAAAGGTCTCGTGACAGCCTTAGGACCTTCAGTCCTCGATTCCTCGGATGATTTGCTGGCGTTCTCATAGACATCGCTCACAGCTTTTGCCACACTTTTCGCGATAATAGAGGCAAGACGTCTGTCCCTCTTTTCCTGACGAGAGAGCGTATGACGAGATCCAGACGACATTGTCTGCAATAGACATCGCCACGGAACTCAACACATGTATTCGAATCTCACCTCACACGTCTATCACTACTAAAGCTCAGTAACACGTACCATGTAAACGCATATAGTCACAAAATCACAGAATTGCACAAACTCACATAAACACATGGAGCACATAATCACAATCTTCCTAAACATGTAAGCACAATAGCAAGAACACATATATCTTAGTCACTAGGGGTAGTCAGAAAACAGAAACCTAGAGTTCGCGAGTGTTCGAAAGTAGTGGAGTGCGAGCGCTTCGTTAATGATGTGTTGTGTGAGTAGCTAAGGCCAAAAGCATTAGATTGAAACCGGTGATACCTCAAAACGTCAATAAATAAGCAGAAAATACATAAAGTTTTCATAAAGGTCGATAAATCAAAGGTAGATTGTCTGCGGCTAATAGACTTCGACTAACCAAAGTGGCTCGACTATTCGCAAGGATCCTGTGTGCACAATTACCTCCAGGACTATGCCTTCACCTCGATTCTTGGGCGTTGGCGCAATTCCCATTGGTTATATTGTGTCTTTAGATCGTTGGAGTCCATTGAAACTTTGGTGGGAGTTTTTTTTGTATAAAAGCAGGACAAGTCGTCAAGGTTAGGGTTTCACCCCTATCTTGCAACTTCTGTCCCTGTTTTTTTTTATATAAAAATTGAGGAGATTATTCATCAAAATATGGATTTCACTCCTAATTTGGTATGATTCTCCTCGTTTGTAGTTAAATGTAAGCTGAATAGGCGACTTTAGTCGAGAGTTTGCGGTTTTTACACCTATTCCCGGCCTCATTACCTGTTCATAACTTGAAAATTCGAGTGCAGTGATAGAAAAGAGCGAGTGATAGTGGCGAGTTTACGCATACGCGTGAGTTGGTCTGTTGGTTCTTAACTATAGACTAGGTCTCTAAGACTTCGACCCGGACTAGGTCGAATCTTGCCTAATTCCCTATAGTTATGGCTCTGATACCAATCTGTCACACCCCAACCGATGGCGGAATCATCGGGGCGTGGCACTGAGCGAAACAGATTGTCCAGAAGTTTCCATAACAACTATCATTACCATTCAATTAAAGCAATACGTCCCATACCGTATCTCAAATAGTCAAACAAGTTATTACAGATAACATCAAAACAAATATTCTGTTCCGAAAACTCAGATTTAAATAAGTGGCAATTGTTTATCTGCTTCTAGAGACCCCTAATACGTCATCTACAGACAACTATTTGTTGGGCTCTAAAGCTTTATTCTAGCTTCCATTTCCTACCACACATGCATCCTAAGCACCTGTCACATACGTTAAAATAAAGTCAATACATAAAATGTAAAGGTGAGCATACAAGTTTGATAATAGCATATAGAGTTCGAATTCGTTTACGCATAACCAGCACGTACACATAGTGAAATGAAGCACGTTAGTTATCGACATAGATCCATCGATACCAATGACTGCGGGTTGACTGCCCGAGGCAGTTTGCAATACATGATTACCACCGTAATTCATGCAAGTAAAAGATCCTTAACAACCCCCGTGTGAACGGGTGCTGAGTCCAAACTATAGTACTATCGTTGCTAAGGCAGGTAGACAGCATTCCATGTGTAAACATAACAAACAAGCATTCATAAGCCACGCATTACATGCATTATAGGTTTAGCGTTAAAAATAGCTTGAGTAGTGTGATAACAGTAGTTTGAATATTCGTAACGTATGTAACACCCAAAAGTGCTAAAGCAAAAAGGGTTCGAGTATACTCACAGCGATTATGGATTGAAGGGAGCGCTTTTCAGCGAGTATAGTTAGCCTGAATAGATTCGATAATGCAACGATAAGTGGCACGCAAAACAGTACAAGTGAGAGTGGTTAGGATGGCTGATCGTGCGGATCAACTATCCGTGAGAGGAAGTCATCCGTGCGGGTGAACTATCCGTGCGCACGGTGATCCGTGCGGATGGTGACCCATCCGGATAAGCTATCCGTGCGAGTGGGCTGTCCGTGCGGATGGTAATCCGTGCGGATTAGTCGCTCGTGCGGATTGCTTATCCGTACAGACAAGTTGTGCGTGCGGATTGCTTATCCGTACAGACAAGTTGTTCGTGCGGATAAACGTTCAAGTGGATTGTTTCTTCCTAAGGATGTGTTTGTGTATGATGGCTTGTACTTTGAAGTTTTCGTTGTAGCATTTAGAAAACATTTAAGTGTTTCTACCTTTCAAGTCGGTCGCGCGGACACAATCCGTACGGATGGCAGTCCGTGCGGACAATGGTAATCCGTGCGGACAGTCTGTGCTCGCGGGCAGAGACAATCCGTCCGGATAGCCTGTCCGTGCGGACGACTTGGCCGTGCGGATGAACACTGTTTGAATTTATTTTAAGGCCTTAGTATCTCATGATCCGAAGAGTAATCCATTCAGAGATCGTCCGTCCGGATTGCTCATTCGTCGATACTCAAACCTTGTTTGGAAAGTGGGTCCCAAGGGTAGCTCGTCCGGGTGACAACCGTCCGGATAACCTGTCCGTGCGGACAGCTTGTGCGTGCGGACAGTCCCTGGTCTGATTGTTCCGTTCGTCTACTCTTGGTTTCTGTTGTCGTTTATCGAGACGTTCTGATTACGTGGCAACCATTTGGAATTGTATTCTTACTCGCGTGACTAGACCGGTCAGGAACCACCCTAACTCGGCCTGTCGGCGACTCAGAACGGTCAGTCCGGTTCGAAATCAGGTGTCTGGTGGGTAGAATCCAGATCTAGGACTAATGCATCACTATTAATGAGTGGAATACTAGAACCGATCAGATTCGTACCAATATTAAGGGTAAAAGAAGGAGAGAACTTAGGTTTATTTCTTTCAACTCTTTTATCCTTAGAAAAGTTTAGATTTAAGTGATGTTATTGTGAAATCTTGTGGGAATCGTTTAGATCTGAGTTATTCTTGGTGGAATGAAGTCAAGCTTGAAGTTCATAAGAACTTCATGATGACGTCACTCAAGAATACCTCAAATCTTGATGATTTCATGGTTAAAAGTTGAGATTTGAAAGATAGAAAGGTGTAGAATTGTGTAGTGATCAAGAATGTACAAGAATTAGTGCAAGATCTTACCTGGATTGAGAGGAATCTGAGAAAAAGTGAAGAATGCGTGCGGTTCGGACGTCACTTGCCAAAAGTGGAAAAGTTGGAGAGTGACCCGTGTATTTATAGGATGCTAAAAGGGGAAAAGGGTGAGCCGTGCGCATGGCACGTAACCCGGATAGGCTATCCGCGCGGACTGGTCATCCGTGCGGATTGGCAATCCGTGCGGATTGGCAATCCGTGCGGATTGACCATTCGTGCGGATGTCGCCTGATTTGGTGCGTTCGGTGCGATGACGCTTCGGCTTCGGTTTTCGAGCGATTCGATAGGGTTTCCTAGTCAAATTACTTTCAGTCCCAACTACTTCTTATTCGGTTTGACTCGGAATTCGGGTTCGGGTTCGTTTATATTCGAGTTAAACTTCGAGTTCGATTGGGTTCGCTTGATTATCACAACATAACATAAAATAAACATGCACAGGTAACACGTAAGGCACACACACACGTATAAACAATAAGCAAAATACACAGTTCGAGTTACGGTTTGATGTCGATTTGATTTGCATAGCTTGATTAACTTTATCGCATTGTCACTTCCTATCATTCACAGTCGTAGGTCGATTGAAATATGGTTACCACGATTCGATTATTGTAATGTACAACACTTACTCCACATAATATAAATAAAATAAAAACATTTCTACGAGTCCAGTCGCGCGAAATCGGTCGTTGACTTTGACCTTGACTTTGACTTTCACTTGTGAAAACACGGGGTGTTACAGCCTCCCCTTGTTTAGGGAATTTCGTCCCGAAATTAAGCTGAAAGCTGTGGCTAACCGTGGATCACATGTGAGAGTTCTTCGTTTGGACCACTGGAAATCGTCGAATGGATCGACTTTTTACAGATAAAAATTGCTGATTTTTGGATATGTTATGCGAAATTGCCTGATCTAAAAGCCCTTTAAAGTTTCAGATCTTAATTCGAAGCCATTTGTGAGAAAATTTGGGTTCATTAAAATGTGAAATGTTGCTGTTGATGTTCACCGCACGGATGGCAATCCGTGCGGATAACATATCCGTATTGACTTTGTTGACTCAGAGTCGTGCGGAATCCGTGATCGTGTGTGGATTGTGTAGGTTCCGGTTTTGACTCCGTGTCGATCGCAAATCGACCGCGCGATACGCGAAATTCGTACACGAACAAGACCGAACACACGAACAGTAATATAAACATGATTCTATTAATCAGATCTGAAATCGTACAAGGACTTGAATCACGTGAAGCACTTTCTCTCTCCAGAACTTTCTCTCTCTAGCTCTAGGTCTCCAAGGCTCCTAAATGCCAAAAGAGCAAAAGTCCCTATTTGAAACCCTAAGGCTCCTATTTGAAAACACGGGGTGTTACACAAGCAAAGAACACGGGTGGAATGTATCGTCTTGAATTAGCTGAAGATGGGATTGATGAAGAAGATTCGGATGAAGGGGGCGTTTCAGTGATTGATGGGTTTGGGATTGAAAGTGATAGTGATAGTGGTGGTAGTGATAGTACTAGTATTGGTGAATGTAATGCAATTGGTTTTGATTTGAATGAAATTATGTCTTCTGATTATATCGCTTGTTCAATTTCTTTATGGCATAAACGTTTAGCTCATACAAATATTAAAAACATTGAAAAAATGCAAACTAAAGGTTTATTAAAATTGAAAGATAAAGATTTTGAAAAATGCGAAACATGTGTTAAATCAAAATTCACAAAGAAACCTTTTCCAAGTGTCCATAAACGCAATACATCACTACTAGAACTAATTCATTCAGATATTTGTGAACTGAATGGAGTTCTTACTCGTGGGGGTAAGAGATATTTTATCACTTTCTGCGATGACTCGAGCTGATACTTATATGTTTATTTGTTGCATTCAAAAGACGAAGCTTTTGAGGCATTTAAAATATATAAGGCTGAGGTTGAAAAACAAAAGGAGAAACGCATTAAAATTCTTCGCTCGGACAGAGGCGGAGAATACTTTAACCGAAAGTTTGATGCATTCTGCGAAGAAGAAGGCATCATACATGAGAGAACTGCACCTTATACTCCCCAACAAAATGGTTTGGCTGAGAGAAAGAACCGAACCTTGGTAGAGATGGCTAACTGTATGTTAAATCAATCGGGTCTACCTCGTAATATGTGGGGGGAAGCTGTGTTAACCGCATGTTATGTTCACAATAGGATCACTAGTCGTGTGATACCTACGAGTCCATATGAGTTGTGGAAAGGAAGAAAACCAAACCTAGAGCATTTGAGGGTTTGGGGGTGTCTTGCCTACTATCGCGTACCTGATCCAAAGACACTCAAACTGGGAGAACGAGCTTTCAAGAGTGTATTCATTGGATATGCTTCGCATAGTAAATCTTACCGATTGTTAGATGACGAATCAGGTATAGTTGTAGAATCCAGAGATGTGGAATTCTTTGAGAACAAGTTTTCTAGAGATGATGAAAACTCAAATGGCACCACAACTTCTAGTACTTCTGAGAAAAGGGTTCAACCCTCACCAATAGTTGAAGAACCAAGGAAAAGTACTAGAGTTAGAAAAGAGAAAAGTTATGGAGATGATTTCTTTTCTTACCTGGTTGAAGGAACTCAAAAGAAAGTGACGAGAGAGGTCATTTTTGCTGTAAATTTGGATGATGATCCTAAAACTTTCAACGAGGCAATGTCATCAAGAGATGCTCCTTTGTGGAAGGAGGCAGTCAATGATGAAATGGATTCCATTATGGGAAATGGAACTTGGGAGTTAGCTGATCTACCCAAGGGAAAGAAACCTATTGGATCCAAATGGAATTTCAAAAGGAAGTATCATCCAGATGGATCCATCTCTGCCTATAAAGCAAGATTAGTTGCTAAAGGGTATAGGCAGAGAGAAGGGATCGACTATTTTGATACCTATGCACCTGTGGCTAGAATAAGTTCTATTAGAACTCTGATAGCGGTGTCTGCTTTGAAAGGGCTTTACATCCATCAAATGGGTATCTAAATGAGGAGATTTATTTGGAGCAACCAGAAGGGTTTGTGATGCCTGGACAAGAGAACAAAGTGTGTAGACTTATTAAATCTCTGTATGGTTTGAAGCAAGCTCCTAAACAGTGGCATGAGAGATTTGACACCACTGTGACTGCTTTCGGGTTTCGACACAACAGTGCTGACAGATGTATTTATACTAAATGCGAACCCGGTTATACAGTCGTGATTTGTCTTTATGTTGATGATATGTTGATCATTAGCACTCACCTTGAAGGTATTCTGAAACTAAGAAATATTTGTCCTCGAACTTTAAGATGAAAGATCTAGGAGAAGTTGATACTATTCTTGGGATCAAGGTGAAGAGAACTGGAAGTCAGATTTCTCTTAGTCAATCTCATTACATAGAGAAAATTCTGACTAAGTTTTAACACTTAAATATTAAAGAGTTTAATACTCCGTTTGATCCAAGTGTGAAACTTAATGTGAACTCTGGAAGAGCAGTGGCTCAACTGGAGTATGCAAGTGCTATTGGAAGTATGATATATGCAACGCATTGCACTCGTCCTGACATTGCTTTTGCTGTAAGCAAACTGAGTCAGTATACTGTTAATCCAGGGACAGAACACTGGAAGGCAGTGGGCAGAGTACTTGGATACCTGAAAAGGACCAGTAACTTAGAACTGACATACACGTCATTTTCCAGAATACTTGAAGGTTATTCTGATGCAAGCTGGATTGATCGCAACAATGATTCAAAATCTACAAGTGGGTGGATTTACACTCTAGCAGGAGGAGCAATTTCTTGGGCGAGCAAGAAACAGACGTGTATTGCCCACTCAACTATGGAAGCTGAGTTCATAGCGCTAGCTGCGGCTGGCAAGGAAGCGGAGTGGATTAGAGATCTACTTATTGACATCCGTATGTGGGATGTTCCAATGCCGTCTATTCCCATGTATTGTGATAGTGAGGCCACACTATCTAAAGTATACAACGCAGTGTATAATGGGAGGTCAAGACACATAGGTCTTCGGCACAATTATGTGAGACAACTGCTTGAAAGTGGTACCATCAAGGTTGTCTATGTTAAGACAAGTAAGAACTTGGCAGATCCGTTTACTAAACCTCTGACGAGAGATTTGGTTGTGAATACCGTGAGAGACATGGGTCTAAAACCACAATAGAATCGTTAGTGATGGAAACCCAACTTGAACTTAGTGCTCCTATTTCTCAAGTTTAATGGGTAAAAACGAAGTCACTTAACGATAGAAGGTACTATCAAATTTGATAGATCCATGTGAGGTATGATAGTACGTCGTTGTCGAGAACAAGGGTGAGCTTATGCTCTTAACAAAGTTTTGGAGGCATCCAAGCAACGTGGATGATGTAAAACTTTGCCTATATGATCTATGGGTGGTGCCGCCTCGAGTGAAGATTAGTGGTTTATCTTCTAAAGGGTCATTAAAAGGATTTATAGCGCACGGCCATATTCGCGCTCAGTGAGAACGCAAAGTCAGCTGGTGATGTGTGGGGGTAAACCGAAGGGGGCTATCAGGTTAATGGTTTAATTCCATAGGACACCATCTAATCTGTCTCTTCTTGTTTATCAACATAAACTGGGTTTAATCTTCGTGACACCTAGTGACATCATTAGTCTAAGTGAAAGGAAACATTCCAACTTGGTGGGGGATTGTTGGAAATATTAAAGAGGATATTAAAGAGGAACATACAAGTTGGTATGTTTCCTCCATCCCACATCGGTGGAGTGAGTGAAGTATGAGTGGTTTATAAGGGATTGCTCCTTATAGGCCTCCATAGTGTTAAATGGGTTGAGAAGTGGGTGAAGCCCACACGCGCGCCGAGCCGAGCCGCGAGCTCGCGAATGGTCGCGTTTGAGGCGCGAATGGGCGCGTTTGAGGCGCACTTTGCACTTCGCACGTACGCATCGTCGCTAGGAGCTGAGGAGCTTTTATTTTTAGCTAAGGTTCGGTTTCAGGTGGGTCAGATCTGTAAACCGAATGAGATGAGATAAGAAGGAGATAGAGATGGATTCGAAACCAGTGGGGGTTATCCCATTATCTCTATGAAACCGAATTCGTATAGGATATAGATACTGTAACCGAATTCGAATGTGATATGGATGGTTATCCCACTCCCTATTTTTCTCATTCTCTGGTATAACCAAAACTATAAATAAAAGCTTCCTGCTACCACTTAACCTACCTAATTTTCGCAGCTCTCTCTCTCTCTCTATTGTGTGTTCCTGTTTTCGTTCCAGCTTCTGCATTTTCTGTTTTCCATTGCTGTTGGAATACCAGATCAGTTTTGCATTAAATCCTGGGAGTTTACGCTGCATCTCACAGCAATAGGAGCGCGTAAAATCTTTTAAGGACAGGAATCATCCGTGCAGTTCGAAGATTGTTCTTTCGTAATCGCCAGGTTGGTTTTTAATTTAAGTGTTCTTTAAATTCGTCCGACAACGGGACAGTCTCCTTCTACCTTTCTTTAATCAGTTTGCTCAAGTTGGAACAAACTGGTTTGGCTGATAACTCGGTAATTAATAAAGTTATATTAATTTATTGTTGATTAATTTAATTTTCAACGTATAAAAGTTAAATTATACGTATTAAACTAACATTAAAACCAACTTTTATATAAATAGGATGTTAATGTGACAAAAAGTTTTTGTTATAACTTTGTATAAATAATTTTCTTCATTTTATTAAAATTAAAAGATTGCTAGTTTAGAAGTTTTTAGTTGATCTAAGATATAACTAGATATTTAGATTTATTAGATGTTGAACACTTGAACCTGCCCACGTCTAACGCGAATGGTTACACAATGATTAAACGAATTAGCCAAAGCATCTCTTCCTATACCCAACTGTGAATTTTAGGTCCGCGTTTAGCAAAATCGGTTAAAAGCACAAAACATCCTTGGAGAGTAAGTCGTTTTATATCCTTCTAGCCTACAAATATTGGGTCAAGTTATTCTACAAATGCTTCTAATTGTAAGAAGTGTAAGAAGGATTTATAGAGTGACAAGTGTCCAATAACCTAAAACTAAACCCACTACATCACCACCAAAAACCTAAACACCCACCCACCCCCACCACCACCCAAAAACCTAAACCCCCACTCCCTCGGCAAAAAAAAATAAAAAAATAAATATATATATTTTTTTTGGTGGGTGATGTGGGGGGGGTTTAGGTTTTTGGTGGTGGTGGATGTTTAAGGGTTTTTTTTTTTTTTTTTTTTTTTTTTTTTTTTTGTAGTGGGATTTTTTTGTGTAGTGAGTTTTTTTAGGTTATTGGACACTTATCATTCTATAAATTTCTTATACTTCTTACAATTATGATCCTTTGTATTTGATCCTAATCCTACAAATACAAACACCAAAGCGAAGCCATAATATATTCTTCTGGCGTGGAAGCAGAAACATATTCATTGAGGCAGCCAAGGCCACATACAGGAATAATATAATAACTGTGATAACGACCTGTATTTCAATCTTTTTCAAAAGGACTGAATTTTAAAGTTTATTATCATTAAAAGGTACGATCTATAGAAGCTTCTTATCTTAAGATAATTTAGCTGATGCCAGGTTCGGTCCTAGAATTTTGGGGCCCAAATAAATTAAAATTTCGAGACCTTTTTTAATTTTTTTAGGCTTGTAATTTTGGTTTATATCTGACATGAAATATATTAGGAAGAAACTTATAAAACACTTAACCATTATATAAATTATATGATTTCTCTAATCAAATAATGTTAGGATCTAATACATAAATCAAATCAAAATTGGTCAAAAGAGTTTAAACCTAACAAACAACAACTTACATTATGTGTGAAAGAAATTAAAACATGCTACTCATTTTAAGTATACTATTGTTATTAGTTAGAAACGATTTTTTTAAATAAATTTTACATGGACATATCATGTTAAAAATTGTGTGGACAAAATATTTCAGCTTATTAAATTAAGAGAGATGATTAAAAAAGATGAACTTATAACGCTTTATTAAAAAAAGTGAGTGAGATGATTAATAATTTTGAAAATGGGTAGGAGGCGAGGTTCAAACCCAGCCCTCTACAAAAAACCAAATGTTGTTCTTACCACCAGACTACACTTGCATTAATGTTAATAAATATCACTGCAAATATAATATTCTCTTTTTATAAATATAGATTTTTTTTAATTTTGCGCATTACAACGATAACTTGGTTGTATTGGTTTGTTTTATTACGGTATCAATACAATATCGACACTCTGTATAGCAACAAAAAGAGATAGTGCAACACACATAACTTTAAAACATGAAACTTAGACGTCGTTCATAACTTTTGTAGCTTGAAGTGCAAAGGGTATAGGTAATTTTAAAGTTCATGGGTAAATATGTTAAAAAAAATGAAAAATATGATTGTATTTAAATTGAGAGATTGTATAATAAACTTATTAAAATTAAGAGATTGTATATATAATTATGAAGTAAAAGAGAAAAGTTATTTACTACTTTTAACAATAAGAAGCAAAGTTGTACTCCATGCTTATTAAATTGTAAATCACTATTAATAAAAGTTTATAAATGTATGTTAGTTAATTAATTAATTAATTAATGTCTAATTTCATTCCTGCTTTGACCGAGTGATAGAAGCTCTTCTCTTTTAGGGAAAATACCAGGGGAGTAGGAGTAAAACATTTGTCGTTCATAAAAAGAAAAAGAAGAACTAATGTGTGATTAACATTTAATAACCGATTAATAATTTTAATAATATTATTAAACCGAAACTGGTTTTATGATATTTAAAGATTCTTGAACATATTCAATCAACTAAAGTGTATTTAGTTAGGTTTTATTTAACGTCATTGTCATTATAATGTAATTATCACAACTTTATAAGAAGAGGTTAGACAAACAAATTGACTAATCCTACATCAAAGTAATACATTAGGGAGATCCGGGACCATAACAACAAGCCAAAAGGCACGAAGATTGTTCTACACTCAATTAATTAAAGTGTAAAGTTGGTCCCATATGTGTAAGATTAAATAGATTAATAATGTGGTATTTAATCTTGTAGTTATATAATTTATATAATATATAGATCAAATTATATTATACCTGGGTGGGGTTCCGCTACAAAGTCCACTTTTCCTACAAAGTGTACAAAGTCTTAAAACACCACAATTTCAGCCATAAAACACACTCAAACCCACATATAACATAGTGAAGATCACTAAAACACAATATCCAAACCCTAACATCCCTTAAAAACTTCAAACACACCATCGTACAACTATGAATATAAAACACAACATGATAATCAACATAAAACACACTAATGTTAGTTATTGGATAATCAAAGCCTTATTATTCAAAACACAACACAAAACCCACAAATATGGTGTTTTAGTAATCTCCACTATGTTATTTGTGGGTTTTGAGTGTGTTTTATGGTTGACATTATGATGTTTTATGACTTTGTACACTTTGTAGGAAAAATGGACTTTGTAGCCAACTCCCACCCATACCTATTATATAATTAGTTGGTAATTGTTGATAGATCATATTACTTTTATTGATTAATTAGGTTTTCTCTTGTGTGTATATATAAGGAGATAATTAGAGAGGTTAAAGGTTACACAATTATTATTATTATTATTATTATTATTATTATTATTATTATTATTATTATTATTATTATTATTATTATTATAGTTAATTACTTAGTTAATCCATGTGGTTTTGCACAAAATAACATACTTAGATACTAATAGTTTAAAATCACATTCTAGGGTATTAACTTTTCATTTAGTAACCTTTGGAGGTATTAACTTCTAGGGTATTAACATAGTTAGTCCCTGTGATTTGCACAAAATAACATATTTAGGTACTAATAGAACGTGATTTTAATCCTACAAATAACGTTAATACCTCCAAAAGTTACAAAATGAAAAATTAATACCCTATAATGTGATTTTAAACTATTAGTACCTAAGTATGTTACTTTGTGCAAACCACATGGACTAACTATTTAATTAACTCTTATTCTTATTATCATAACATCATAAACTCGTTCCCCTCTATCTCTCTCTCCATACGAATTCTCAACCCTAGATTTCGGTATTACCATCAAGAACTTACACCCTAAGGAGGAACCAGATCAAGCTGACAACTATGTCGAACTCTATGGCTGCGTCCCTAACTGGATTCTCTGCTGGCCTGTCTGCTGTTACATGTATTTCTACATGTTTTCCATTATTTTTATACAGAACTGATCAACATGTGGTATCAGCGTATATGTTGCTAAATCATTTCTGTTTATTTCCATAAATCTGGAAAAAAAACTTTATGAAAAACCTGATAAAACTCAAGAACATGGAATTCGATTAAAGCTTAGTATTCACATTTTTATGTTCTAAATAAGTTGTTTAATCACATCATGAATAATCACAAACTTGTAATCTGTATAAGCATATAAAATTCCAGATTTCAGATTTTGGATCCCAGAATTTGATTTTATTATTTTTAGGGTTCATCGTGTTCTTATGAAAATTTTGAAAAATTCTCTTATTTTGGAATGAAGGATCAAATGGTATTTATCCTGTTTTGATTTAGTTTTATCTATAAAAGTTTTCGAAATCTGTTGGAATTTTAATGGATAAAATCTTTTGAAATATTTAGATAAATATAAATCAACATTAAAACAGGAAACATATCTCCTATGATCCATTAAAATTCGAATTTCAACCTTATCATAACTAACTGCTATAATTAGAGATTCTAATCTTGGAGAACAAGTTTTCGAAAACCATAAGAGATTTCGAGATTTCATAAGACTCGAAATTTCATTAAAATTCGAAAACATAATTTTTTCGAAAACTCATGTTTTTTCGAAAACTCATCTTGTTTCGAAAACTTACCTTATTTCGAAAACCCAATTTTTTCGAAACCTCACTTATTTTCTCGAAAACTCATTTGTTTTTCTAAAACTCAATTTTTTTCGAAATCTAACTTTTTCCGAAATCTAACATGTTCTTGAAATATCAAGATTTTTTTCGAAATCTCATTACTTTATTAGCTGTTAATGTGAATAGAATTTTAGCAAATAACTTAAACAGAATCAGATAACTTTTCACAAAACCAAATAACTTAACTTGAATGACCTTCTGATGTATCACTTCTGCCCAAAGGTGATTTGATACATATATTTATTGTTCAAGTATAATAAGAAGCTATGTTAATTATGTCTTACAAACGTGAATGTCTCATTTCTGGCCAAAACTGTTTTAATTCATTCATGTCTAGCATACTTATCAAGTGCATAACTAAGGGAACTGTCTCATTTCTGGCCAAAGCTGATCTGTCACAATTACTTTGCACACATGCTTAGATGATTACACTTCTGCCCAAAGGTGATTTGTCTTCTTTTAAGTAGAATTTTCTAATAACTTAGTCTATTATTTTGATCAGTGGCGGCTTTGATGGTGTGCGCGGAGGACCACCGCACAAGGCCCGCGATTTCGAGGGGCATGCGATTTAAAAAAATCCGATACGTATATGTTATTTTTTTTAAATAGTAAACACATACCACTTCTAATATAGGCCTATTTACAAATCATTTTTATGGTTTAAAATTTAGCCCACTTGGAATTAGGTATATTGAGCGCAATACTAATTTGATTTTTTTTTAAATAATAACAAAACATAACGGAAGGGCACATTTTTCAAGCTCTAACAGGGTACGTGAATTCTCAGAGACGCCTCTGATTTTGATGTTAGTAGTAGACAATATCACAGCTTCATAACTAAAATGGTCATTACTTATGCCTGCTTTAGTGTAACATGCCCTTAGATAACATTAAGACTTCTATCTTAGTATCATAATTCACTCATATTATTTTCACTCTCAGCACCCAATTGCGGGATTCCACCATTAACTGGTGATAACTTTGCTGCATGGAAAGACTCTCTCATTCTTACTCTTGCTTTGCTGGATTTTGACTACGTTTTAAGGGAGGATAAGCCTGCAGACCTTACCGATAAAAGTACCATTGCTTAGCATATAACTTTCGAAAAGTGGACTAGGTGCAATCGCATGTCTCTCATGTTGATGAAGCAATCCATTAGCACTGCAATTCGAGGAGCCATTCCAGATTCCGATGATGCTAAAACCTACTTGGCTTCTGTGGAGGAGCAATTCAATGGGACGTCTAAAGCACACACTAGTACTTTAATCCTCAAGCTGGTGACCACTAAGTTGATGAGATGAGCGGAATCCGTGAGCACATCATGATGATGAGCGACATGACCCATAAACTGAAGAGATTAGACATGGAGATCAGTGATGGTTTTCTCGTACACTTCATTATAACTTCGCTTCCTTCGTCATATGAAGCATTCAAGATCAATTGCAACACTCAGAAGGACAAATGGACGATAAGTGAGCTGATCGCCATGTGCGTGTAGGAGGAAGAGCGTATGAAGATGGATAGAACTACCGATGTTGCAAACTTTACCACCTCCAGTTCTAAGAAGAGGAAGAACAATCACTCAAGGAAGGATGCTTCTAAGGTCCAAAAGCGTAATCCTAATACAAGTGCACCTTCCAGCTCTAAGAATGTTGGTGCATAAATGTCTGTCAACTTCGTCTTTATCGAGTCTTGTAACTAGATAGGATAAACCAGTGCTCAATAGGATAGAATGTAGAGTTTTAGTGTTGAATGACCAGTTCGCATGAAATGGACAAAGCCATTTCGTACGAAATGGGTCATACTCATTTCGCACGAAATGGGCTATGTGCATTCCGTCCGAAATGGCTCATCTATAAATACTGGAGCCTGGTTTCTCATTTGTAACGATCCGGATTTCAGAGCCGAGGTGCTGTCAAATTGTCAACTGATCTGTAAAGCTTTGAAATCAATAAACAAGTGAATCTAAGCGTGAATCAAGCTGTAATCAAGTCCGAATCATTGAATTCCGCCTTTGATTCTGATTAAAACTCTTCTGATCGACTCATTTAGGTCGTACAACGATCCTACAAGTGGTATCAGAGCTCAGGAGGAAGAGTTCATACCGATTCAACTTGTTTTCACCGGAATTTCTGACTTCTACTTCACAATTTTCAAAATTAATCAAGATTTAACGGTTAAAATGGCTTAATTTTCACACATAATAAGCGAAACACAGTATTAATCAATCCTTGAAAGAATTGGACGTAAAATTGAACTAAAACCAGATCAATTTGACAAAAATGTGGCCGATTGCATGATGTCATCATCATTTCGCACGGAATAGACATTGTGGACTTCATTTCGCACGGAATAGACATTGTGGACTTCATTTCGCACGGAATAGACCTTGTGAACTCCATTTCGCACGTATTGGACATAGTTGACTTCATTTCGTACGAATTGCCCCATTTCGTACCAAAGTACCATTTCGCTTGAGATTTTCATCCATTTCGTACGAATTGGATTTGGTTGGATCATTTCGCTTGAAAACTGCTATTTCGTGTGAAAGTTACTTCCATTTCGTTTGAAGTCCATTCCGCTTGAAAACCATTTCGCTTGAAACTTCAACAGCTCATATGGATTGAGTTTTGTTGGACCAGTTCGTTTGAGTCAGTTCAATTCGCATCAAGTTTGGTTGTTTGAGGATCAATCAGTTTGCGGGAGTTGATTCACTTCAGTTCACACGAAGTGAATTTGTATCAGTGTGAAGTTTGTTCTTAAAATTTCAAAAATTTGTCTAAGTGTTTGTTAATTGTTTCAGGTACTTAAAAGATGGACAATTTTCTGAATCCGTTTAGTGATGGTTTTGCTTACACTGGAAGCACAGGAGATGCTACAACAAGCAACACAAATGAAAATGCTCCAAATCCGAGTGCTAGGAAAACCATTGCTGATTCTTTGAGTGTTGATAATGCCTATGGTACCTACAACAAACCGCCCAAGCTAATGGCCATAGAGGAATACAACAGATGGGCTAGTAGGTTTGAAGAATGGCTGAAAGCATTTGCATACCTAAGTTGGAAGAGTATGAGAAATGGTTTTAACATGGGAAGAATGGACTATGAAAATTTAAATGAGAATGAATTAGAAAGGTTCGTTGCTGAATAGAAATGCATCGCCTTACTTCATCAATCTGTGAGGGATGACATTATATCATTAATCGAATACAAAGATTCCAGAGATCTATGGGAGAAATTGAAAATGAAGTGTGTGGGTGGTGCCGAAATTGTTAAAAACAAGAAGAAGTTGTTGAGAAAAGAATTTGATCTGTTTGGGTGTATGAAAAACAAGTCTGTGTCAAAGATGATAGAAAGATTCGGTAACTTAAAGATGCAACTTGCAAGATATGGAATTGTGTATACTCAGGAAGAATTGGTTGATAAGCTATTTGACTCACTGCCCGATGAGAAAGATTGGCAGTATTTTGCTTTAATGTTGAAGAACACAGTGAAGTCTACTGATCTGACAGTTGATTTGCTAATCGAAAGGTTTGAGAGTCATGAATTAGAGATCAGGAAAACGAACAAAGTCAACAACTCCTCGTATCAACAAAATGTGGATTTATATTATCGAGGAAGTATGATCCCGAAAACTGTGTCACCAAAGACTGCATTCTCAGCAGAAAACTCAAACATGCCAAATCAAGAAAGTCCGAGCAGTGGTTATCATGGAGGACCGTCTTCAACTGTTCCAAGTCAACAACAACAGTCGGTTCCGAAAAACATGTTCCAGTGCAATATTGCTGTAGACCTCAAAAATGCACAAAACTTCAGCGAAGAAGCAGCCACAAGCAGCAAATGGTGTTTTTGGCATCCGTCTTGGAATCATATGAGAGCCTTGTTGCTGGAAAGATCGGAAACACTAACCTCACCAAGGAAGATTATGATCAAATCGACCCCGAAGAGATGGAGTTGATTGACATTAGGTGGTGTATGGTGAGTGCGGTCAGAAGGGCTTAGAGATTCATGGAGATAACAGGCAGGCATTCTATTGGCGGACCTTCAACAAAGCTAGGTTTTGATAAGTCGAAGGTTCATGTTTTAAGTGCAAACAAAAAGGGCTCTTTAAACGAGAATGTCGAAATGCATCTGCTGATGAAACAGCCAATCCATTCCGTGAGGACTATTATAAAAGGGCCATCTATCATCAAAACAAATCAGAACCTCCCAGATTGAAACAGTTAGAAGATGCTCCCAAATAAAAGTCGAGAGCATTAGCTGTTATCCTTGATGATGAGGGATTCTATTGGAGTGAGTTGTTACCGGAAGAAGATGCAGTGGGTTATGCTTTCATGACAAAAATTATTCCTTTCAAAGATACCCGAACAGAAGAAGTAAAATATATCAACAGGAAGATGACAGCCCAAGTCATGAAAGATAGAATCTATCGAACATGGAAAGAAGCAAAAAGCGCAAAAAGATGGGACACTGATCGAGAATGTTATTTGGATCCTAAAGGAAACATAGTTGTTGAACCGTCATCCATCAGTGTTGAAACTCTTACCGAGCAAATAGCAGAAGAGGAAGAAGAAAGACAGAGAATGTGGTGGGGAGGAGAAGCTGAAGAAAAAGAAAAAGAAAAGGAGCTACAGTCGAAAAAGGTCGATGACGGGATAATCTACACGACGAAAGAGTTCACTGCAGAAAATTTAAAGAAAATGGCCGATAAAGTGCTTGCAGCGAAATAGTTAGAGGTAGATTCTAAGTCTGGAACTGAGTCAAAGAGCAAGTTCAGTTCTAATGATTCAACAAATGAGTCAGGTAAGACTAATAAAGCCAAAATTGAAAGCGACTGCAAAAATTGCATGAAAGACTGCAAGGTTTGTAGTACACTTGCTTACCTCAGTGGTAAAAAGACTGAAGAACTGACAGAAAGAGTCAGAGAAGTTGAAAATCAAATCTTGAGTCGTGACAAATTGGTTGCCACACCCCGAAATTATCAGAGCTGGCGTGACTGGACTGGACTGGTATCTTCATTGCACATCGGAAGCAAAATAAGCTAAGTCTTCTAGAAAATGAACGCCCACTAAGTACTCGACTCCACATGGTTCTCCTATTCCAACCGTGCCATAGATTCTGAAAAGTAACCTGAGAAAGAAACATGCAAAAAAAGTCAACATAAAGTTGAGCTAGTTCATAGTTTGTTTGTAAAAGATTTGAAATAAATCTTTTGAATAACCGGTTTGTGAAATAATAGTGAGAAAACGAATTTAGAAATCATTTTCTTGCCAAGTTATATGGAAACTTTGTGTTTGTAACACATTATGTTCGTAAAGCCATGTATTTGTAAACTCTTGTATTTGTAATGTTCGTATAACCGTCAATGCCCACCCTAACTTTGACTCCATGCCCGTATAATCCTATGCCTTGAATTTGTATAAAACATGGTATTTAATTTGTATAAATCAATTATTTCTATAAATATGTATGTCCCTAGTATGTAGCAATAAGGAAAAAGAGATCACCAATGGGTTGCAAAGCCAATGGTATGTGTGAAAAGGTGCAGGAAGACTCAAACCTAGCAAATTTGTCTCCGGTATGAAGACATAGTCACCACTATGGGCCGCCCCGGCCTCATGGGTGTGGGCTCACTACACCCAAATAGATCTATCACTCATGTCCTTTGGTCCTACAATGATGATTAATGGCCTTAAGTGTTGTGCCCACCCCTCACATGATCTAGTAGTAAACCCTCCTTACGCTAATCATACCATGTATAAAATGTCTGTAATAATTGTAACATGTATTTTACCCCAGCCTCTAAGGCTGAACCTCCCCAGCCTCTAAGGCTAATTCCCCATTCTCTATATATTATCACCAAACAATCCATCCCTAGTCATGAAAATCATTCACATTTCGATAATACGCATTTGTTTTGTAAAAACCGGTATATTTAGTATAATCCATTCGTAAACCATTTGAGTTCCTCGAAATCCATTCGTAATATGATTTAGAAATATGAGTTTTCGTTCGTTCAAAAGCTTTGTATATTCTTGCACAACGTGCTTTGTCTAAAAATATGCAGTCTTTGTTTATCGAAAACTTTGTACGTTTCTGAAAAACGTGCATGTCTTTCCACCCCGAAAACATTCATAAAAATGTAAAACCGTAAAAAGGTGGGGTTATGAACTCACCTGAATTGCCTTGTGCAAAGCTAGCTAATTACGACTTCGTGATGTTGTTTCCAAGACTTGACTTGCTAGCGTGCATTCTACAATATTCCTAACACGGAATATCTTATAAGTTTCTAAGTAAAAGCGGTAACTAGTCTACGTGTCACCGAGCTCTACCGAATCGTTAGTCGAACGATTCAACGGTAAGTTGTTAACTTAACGAAAATAATTAAGTCATATTTTGATAAGTATCATTTATTGTCGATAATAACCAATAAGTCTTGAAAAGACTTGATTCTCGAGAGATTTAAAAATAAATAAATATTTATATAAAAATATATAAATATATCGTTGCAATTGCATTAGCCGTCTCGAGTAGTCATACGTGTATAAAAGAATATTTATATGAAAATATCATATAACAAACTCGTATCATATAATGCGTCTTGTATATATTCGTCAAGGTATGCGTATATGCCGTTTGGCAGTTTGAAATGAATATAAAAAGTTATATTCTTTTTACACAAGTATCATCAAGTTGTTTGTGGTTGAAAATAAATATCTAATTATATTTATTTTTATAAATGAATGCAAGTCGCTTGATGTTTGAAGTAAACATAAAACTATGTTTATTTTATAAAAGAATTCGTTATTGTTTGATACTAGCAATAAGCGTATAAACCATGTCTTCTTTATAAAAACGAATTCGTGTTGTTGGATATTTGAAATAGTATACAAACTATATTCAAGTTTAGAAAAGAACCGTCGTCTTGTTTGATGTTCAAAATAAATATGTAAACTATATTTATTTTTATAAAATGAACGCGTGTTGTTTGTTAACGGAAATAAATACATACTATATCTATTTATATAAAACGAGTCCGTATTTTGATATTTGAAATAGATACATAACTTATATTCATCTTTATAAAAGAATCGTCGAGATTTCAAAATTTTAAAATATAAGAACTATATTTATTGTCGCAAGTAATGTACCGAAACGTCGCTTTCGTAAATTGTATCGTGTCATAGAAAGTATTATACACTTGCGTTTGCTTTCATAAAAGTTGTTTGATACCGTTAGTTGTTTTTCAATAAAACACGTTTTATAATACAGTATTTTTACGGATTTTCTCGAAAAACGGGCAGAGTTTCCTTTGTTTTTGGGACGCCCCCGACAACGCAAGTTGTCGTTATTTTTACCAAAATCAACAAGATTCAAACAATGTAATTTGTTAAATATATTAAACGTAAACTGCAATAAATCGGTTCGAGTTATATAACGATTTTATTATATGATTTGGTTTGAGAGCTCGGTTCCGCGAGTAAAATAATCTCTAATCATAAACTATAAACGTGACATTATTATTTACCAAATCCTCGTGCCGTTCCGTCGATTAGTATGACTGAGTTGACCCACTGTTTGACTGAGTCGCCCCCTGAGTTGACCGGGTTTGACCCAGGTTGGCTCGGTTTGACTTTTGTTGACCGATTTGACCAGCATTGATCCGAACCCGAAATCTGGTCCAAAACATGACCCGAAACCGTGACGAAACCCCGCTTAAACATAACCCGAACCAGCTCCGCTAACGGCTGTTGATTACAGTTAACCCAAACCGAGCCCTGACTAACCACCACCATCACCGTCGTGGCTCCGCCACTGCCATCCCCGCCACCTGAAACCATCATTTAACGGAGAAAGCCCGAACCTAGAAGAAAATGAGAGGAACAGAAAGGAAGCTGGAAGGATATTACCGGAAAATTATCACCGGACGGAGACTCCGTCACCACCATCATCATCGGACTGAGATACTGACACCGTGAGACCTGTGCCACCGCCGCCGTGTACGGCGGCGCTGAAGCATCTCGTCGCCCTCTCTCTTCGATTTTGTCACTGGAAAAACGGGGGTAGGGGGTGTTGTCTGTCGCCGGCCAGAAACGCCTCCGGCAACTGGCTCTGGTTTGGGGTTACCGAGAATCGCAGAGGGAGAGGGTGAGAGTTGTTGTTGCCTGAATGTGTATTCGAGAGAGGAGGAGGAAGTGTGAGGTGTGGGGGAGTTTGTTGTTTAGGGTTTTGCTTTGGAGAAGATGACCTCCTGTGTTTTGTTTGTCTGATACATAACCGAGAGAGAGAGTAAATGTAAGGTTGTGTGTGTGTAAAATGAAATGAGGGGTATGGTTTTTATATAGAGATTGTCAAAATCTTAATAGATCTTGTGAAGATTCATATAGATTTTGGATAGATTTTGAAGAGATTTTAGTAAAGATTTTGTAAGATTTAGATTATTTGACAAGATTTTGTAGATCTTGTGTATTATGCACGGGTTTAGGCTTGTGGGTTTTGGGCTTGGGCCTACAAGCCCGATCTCATGTGTAAGTGGCCCGTAATTCCTATGAACTCATTTTTGCCACCCGAACTCCCCGTAGCGTCGTAAAATATAATTTTTGATTCAAAAGTAGATAAAATAGCGTATGTGGTTGTTGTTGTCGCATTTTAAATCGTCGGTTGCGTAAAAGCGCGTAGATTGCGTCGGTTGCTGTTCCAATCCGTTTTTCAATCCGGTTTCGACTGTAGCTACTAAAATTTCATTACGGAGCTAAATATAGCGTAAAATGTAAGTTTCGAAGGTGACAGGCGTCTCTGTTGCTTCCGTTTCGTTGCCGTTGCGTTTCCTACCATCGCGTTTTTTAGTTCACGTTTGCATTTGTGTCGCACGAAAGCCCAATAAATTCACAAAAATTAATTTTATAAGCATAAAATATTCGTGTAACATTCATACTTGTTGGCGTTGTCAGTATTCTGTTCGGTTTCAATCCGTTGCCGTTTAACGTTTCACAGGTTTCTCTGTAAACCACCATTCGCGCACTGTAAAGTCGTATAGACGTTCCTAGGCACTCCAAAGGCCTAATTAAGTTAATTTGCGCTGTAAACATTAATTATTATCGCGTTAATCATCTGCTAATCGCGTAATTAGGTGCCGTAAATCACCGGTTGTCACATTCTCCCCCTGTTACAGAAATTTCGTCCTCGAAATTTAGACTATGTTATCTTCTCAGAATTGTGTTGTTCGCAGGTAAGTCCGAATAATAACAAAGTGAATGATCGCTTAATCGAAGCAAGACTTGTTCGAATCATGTGAATTTAATGACATTCCTCAACAATAAGAACCCAATGGTTTACAATAAATGTGTTTCAGCAAATCGATGTCAAAGGAAACAAGAAGTATAGGTACAGTCACTAATGTGACTAAGTTAACAAGGATCCCAACAATGAATAGGAACTTCGACCAATCGAATTCCATATGAACGTTTATAACATGTAAATGAGTTCTAGAAGCAATAACATCCACTGGATGAACTTAGAATCAACAATCTCAAATATAATAGTTTGCATGAAACGCTAGATCGTGATCAGCGCAAGCTGCAAGTCATACCGACGCCACAAGGTGTCGTAATGGATGAAACAATTCAAATAAAGCGTTGATCGAACAAGTATCACCTATGTTTTGTATGAGATATGTAAACGAGTTTAGCGCAAGCTTCAGATAAGTGAAAATACCACCACAAGGTGTCGAAATCAACAAACAATTTAATGGAGTCGAATGCCAAACAAGTTTACTTCGACTCGGAACAAATGAAACACTTGTTAAAACGAATTTAGAATATGATGCTCCCAATACATCATATGATGCTCTGAAGTGAATACGTGTAATGGACAAGTTCAAACAATTGAACTTGGTTTTAGCGCAATCCGACAATAAATATATGTATTGACAAGAAAACTTTCGGCATGATCATAAAGAAAAACTATGTATGTAACTTGAAAAGAAAAGAAATTTCAAGAAAATGTGTTGACTTGATACCAAAGAAGCCAACAATTACAATAATGCGGGTCATTCAAATCACAATTCAATATTTAGGTTTAGCGAAGTAATATTTGAACTTTGATGAAACACTTATTCGAAACAAAACCACATGCGTAACAAACCGATGCATGTGTAACATATAAATTTTTCAATAAATGAAGCAAATGAATATTCGCTATACTGAAAGAAATGATCGTGACACAACTACCATTAAGAGGAGTAGAGATACGAAAATCTACTCAGTAAATTTGAAAGTCGAAATTTCAATAAAAGAAATTTGAGGACTTTACCTGGGGTTTCGTGTGACGACCAATTGTTAGGTGACATTACCATGGAATGTCGAACATAGCGTATTTGTCGTTATGAGTTAGGGGGAATGCAGAGACATACGCATTCTGTCACACCCCAACCGATGGCGGAATCATCGAGGCATGGCACTGAGCGAAACAGATTGTCCAGAAGTTTCCATAACAACTACCATTACCATTTAATTTAAATAATACGTCCCATACCGTATCTCAAATAGTTAAATAATTATTACAGACAAGCATCAAGACAAATATTCTGTTCCGACAACTCAGATTTAAACATAACTAATTTATTCGTTGGTTTCTAGGACTCCAGTTCCTAGCTTCGATTTTATCACAGCACAAAGAGCATACAAGCAACCTAAGCACCTGTCACATACGTTAAAATAAAGTCAATACATAAAATGTAAAGGTGAGCATACAAGTTTGATAATAGCATATAGAGTTCGAATTCGTTTACGCATAACCAGCACGTACACATAGTGAAATGAAGCACGTTAGTTATCGACATAGATCCATCGATACCAATGACTGCGGGTTGACTGCCTGAGGCAGTTCGCAATACATGATTACCACCGTAATCCATGCAAGTAAAAGATCCTTAACAACCCCCGTGTGAACGGGTGCTGAGTCCAAACTATAGTACTATCGTTGCTAAGGCAGGTAGACAGCATTCCATGTGTAAACATAACAAACAAGCATTCATAAGCCACGTATAACATGCATTAATGGTTTAGCGTTAAAATAGCTTGAGTAGTGTGATAGTTTTAGTTTGAATATTCGTAACGTATGTAACACCCAAAAGTGCTAAAAGCAAAAAGGGTTCGAGTATACTCACAGCGATTATGGATTGAAGGGAGCGCTTTTCAGCGAGTACGGTTAGCCTGAATAGATTCGATAACATAATGATAAGTGGCGCGCAAAATAGTACATAGTGAGAGTGGGTATGCTGACTGATCGTGCGGATTGGTCATCCGTGCAGATTGGCTATCCGTGCGGACTGGCAATCTGTGCGGATTAGTAATCCGTGCGAGTGGTAATCCGTTCGGATTAGTCACTCGTGCGGATTGTTATCCGTGCAGACAAGTTATTCGTGCGGACAAGTAATCTGTGCGGATTAGCAATTCGTCCGGACGAGTCACTCGTGCGGATAACATGTTCGTGCGGATAACTATTCGAGTGGATTGTTTCTTCCTATGGGTGAGATGTGTTTGTGTATGATGGCTTGTCCTTTGAAGTTTTCATTGTAGCATTTAGAAAACATTTAAGTATCTCTACCTTTCAAGCCGGTCGCGCGGACAACAATCCGTCCGGATGGTAATCCGTGCGGACACGTCTCTAAGGCTGAGTCACTTGATGAAATTGGTGGAATCCGTCCGGATGCTAATCCGTGCGGACAGTGGTAATCCGTCCGGATAGTTTGTTCGTGCGGACAAGACAATCCGTCCGGATAGTCTGTCCGTACGGTCAACTGCCCGTGAGGATGAACATTGTTTGAAATTGCTTAAGGTCTTAGTATCTCAAGATCCGAAGAGTAATCCTTCCAGAGGTTGTCCGTCCGGATTGCTCATTCGTCGATACTCAAACCTCGTTTGGAATGTGGGTCCCAAGTGTAGCTCGTTCGGGTGACAACCCGTCCGGATCGTCTGTCCATGCGGATAACTTGTTCGTGCGGACAACTTGTCCGTGCGGACAGCCTCTCGTTCTGGTTGTTCCATTCGTCTACTCTTGGTTTCTGTTGTCGTTTTATCGAGACGTTCTGATTACGTGGCAACCACTTGGAATTGTATTCTTACCCGATTGACTAAGCCGGCCACTAATGTGACAACTGGCAAATAACTGGTAATTTCGTACAATCTAATCACTATTTATATTTCTTAATCTCATGCATTTAGCGTAATTTAATTACGTAATTGTGTCGTATACTGAATAACAGCGTTAGGACAAGAAAACAAAGCTAAAACATATGATAGTTTTCGTCGTATGGCGAAACCAAACAAACAATGTCCTAAAGATGTTGGTAGAAAGTGCTGCGTGCACTATTCGCGGTTACACTATTCATGCCAGCAAACCGTGAAACTAGACCGAAACACTGAAAAACGACACTTGGATAACATAACTGAGTCCATTTATATAAGAAAACATTATTGTGAAAACATGTCCTGCCAAGAAACAAGATTTTCCGGTATAACGCCCTAATCTCAAAAATGTCCGTTTCGGCTTAAAATATGGTATTTTTAATGCGTCCGAGCTTATAACAAAGCATTTCCGGGACTTCGGAATAATGTCAATTGATGAAAAACATACTAAAACAATAAGATGATACCAACGGAAGATACATAATCACAAGTTTCCGGCGTTACGTCGCTATGCGCTAAACTAGTCCGTTAGCGGTTCGACGAACTAGTAGACGACATTTTTGGTCATGAAACAAGCAAATGAAGAATCTAGCGAGCTAGTGAAGCTAAATTTGGGACTCGGAATCACTTCATACAACTTCCGGATGCAAGAAAACAACTTGCGGAATTTCTTGTCGGTACGACATAAAAGTACCGTAAACGAGCCGACGACGAAACGAAAAGCATTTTAAGCATCTAGATATAATTTTTACTAGTTTGGGGAACTAGTTAATAATAATTTTAATTCTAGAACCTTAATTACCCTCTAATGGTGTGATTTAAACCCTAATCACCCTACACCTTTTATTTACCAAAATATCTAGTTCTTAAGTATTTTTTTTATAAAAAAAAAATAAATAAACATCATACGATCCCTCAAGGATTGTTGCATATTGGATAGCACCTGAGTCTAAACACACTGAGCGTTACTTTTGGGGTTTAGCCATGAGATACAAAACTGACATCAAGAAGTACGCTAATAACTTGTCAAAATTCTGGATGAGATAAGTGAAACTTTCACCATGAAGGTACTGGCAAAAGTGACAAGAGTAGCAGTGTGGTGAGACTGGGCACAAAATAGAAACTAATGAGTTATTTATATTCAAGAAATAACAAGGAGGTTTTAACTGTGGCAAAGAGATCACTACAATCATGAATGTCTAAGGACGAATCAAGCAAGTGAATGAGTGTGTGTATGAGTAGAACTATGGATACTCCACAAAAATCCCAATGTGCCATGGGTATGTCCTACTTTACAACCAGAATGTATCAATTCTTTGGATACCAACGTCAGCTTAACTTAGTGTCTTTAGATACTAAGCATATACACAAATTAGAGTCATGTAGGTTAAACATGTCTTGCTCTATCAAGTTAGCTAATGAGGAATTAGCGGAGTCATGTGAAGTCGTTAAGGGTCGCCGATACGTTTCTATCAACCGACCCGTTGCATCGGTGTTGTTTAATGCTGGTGTCGGTATTAGCTTCATCCCCATAAAATTCAAAGTATGCTTGGCCGAGTCAAGTAAACAAGACGTCCTCCCATTCAATAGGATTGACCAATGGTAAATTAGTCAAGTCAGGAAAGACATCAAAGGATGCACACTCGAACTTGGAGCACGAAAATTCAGTAACGACTTTTCACTCATTCAATTAGGTTGTTACGACTTAGCTTCTGGCATAGAATGGTGGGCCGACAACCGAGCAGAAGTAGTTATGCAGCGAAAACTATTATTCTTTTTCCCCCTGTCTGACGAGAGAATATCTTTTGGTGCACGGAGAGAAACACGACACGCGACTGCTGACCAACAACTGTATGAAGGCTCGGAAGAGTCTGAGAGCAGGATGCATCGCCTCTCTTGCTCATGTGGTCGACAAGAAGGCCGAGTAGCGCAAGGTGGAGGACATCTTTGTGGTAAGGGAATACCCTGAAGTCTTTCCAGAAGACTTGCCGGGACTACCTCCGCAGCGACAAGTCGAATTCAGTATCGATCTTGTGCCAGGAGCTGCACCGGTGGCGAAAGCTTTATATAGACTCGCACCCTCAAGGATGCAGGAATTTTCTACTCAGCTTCAGGAATTGTTTGACAAAGGATTCAATAGACCGAGTTTCTCACCTTGAGGAGCTCCGGTGCCATTTGTCAGGAAGAAAGACGGAACCTTTCGGATGTGTATAAAAGTACCGTAAACGAGCCGACGACGAAACGAAAAGCATTTTAAGCATCTAGATATAATTTTTACTAGTTTGGGGAACTAGTTAATTATAATTTTAATTCTAGAACCTTAATTACCCTCTAATGGTGTGATTTAAACCCTAATCACCCTACACCTTTTATTTACCAAAATATCTAGTTCTTAAGTATTTTTTTTATAAAAAAAAATAAACATCATACCCCCCCCTCCATGATGACCGAAAATAGGTGGGACCAACCCACCATATCTTTGTTGAAAATGTGAAACTAGAAGTATGGTGTTAAGATAGTTGTTGTTGAAAAATGTTGCAACACCTTACCTTAATCATATCCTTCCATCTATTACTTATCATCACCTAAAGTTGCAAAGGAAACCCTCATCCTCACCCCCCTAATTCACGGTAGCCATACACACACCCAAAACCATTTTCAATCTTCATTAAACACCTCATTTTACACCTTTTCTAGCCTTTACAAGATCACATACACTTGGTGCATGCATGGAGAACACTTAGGGACTTGATTGGAGCTTAATTTCTTCTTATTCTTCTTGTTTAATCACTTGCAAGATTGTGAGTCTTCTAAACATAATTTTTATGCTTCTTATTACTAGTTAATCATAGAAGTACAAGTTGATTATCTTGAAGTTAAAGTTAAACATAATCAAAAACCCTAAATATAAAGCTAATAAACACTAAATATGAATATATTATGTGTTGATTTATGTTGTTTAGTGTTAATATGTTCATGTGATCTTGTTGATTATGTTAATTTTGTTGTGATTAGTAGCTTAAAGTGTATGATTATGATGATCTTGTTGTTAGTTTTATGTAGTATTTTATATTTGTGTTCATATTATTATGATGAACATAAATATGTGATTTAAACATTGTTATGTTTAAATCAAGAAAGATCATCAACTTCAAAGATTATGAGCATTTATATATAAACTTGATTGAGTGATTCTTGAAAGATTAAATCAAGAATAATCATGTGAAAAGGCTTTTAACAACACTAATGAACTTGGTTTTTGACATAAAATAAGTTTATGGGATATTAAATATCAAAAGTGTTATGTAAAAGTCTTGGAAATTTCTACATAAAGATGTGTGAATCTTTAAAAGTGAAAAACAATTTACAATCAAGTTTATGTAAGAAATAAACTTAATAAATGGTTAACTTTGAAGACTTGGAAGTTTAAACAAAATAATGCTCATGAGAACCTTTGAAGGAATAGTATGTTTAGTGAAGTAAACATAAGATTAGTGATGTGTGGAAATTGATTATTGATTTAAACGCGTTTTTGTAACGTGGGAAACGTCATAGTTTAGGGGAAACTATGGCGAATTTTTATAAAAATCTAATCGCGATTAAAGAGGGGATTAAAGGGTGATTAACAAGGTTAAACGCGATTGGTGGTCTTAAATGTCATTATGGAAACTTTGATGGAAATATTTAAGGTTTAAATATTCAAGAAGTTCTTATGAACTTTAACTTATATTTTTACAAAAATAAATGGGTAAAAATATAACAATGTGTAAATATAATTTTTGGTAAGAAAAATTATATATTTTCGGAAACTTGCTAAGTGCTTGCAATGTGTGCTATATATGTGTATGTATTAGATACCTATAGGGTGATCAAAATAAATACACGCACATGTTCCTACATGGTCCAAGAAATGCTAGTAAAATCGGACAATTAAATAAAATAGCCGAAATGGAAATACATAACACTTGATGACGACAGTTTGGGCGTATCGACATCGTAAACAAGTTACTACAATGTCGAGTCTAAAAATAACATATTTTTAGACACTAAAGCGAGCGCATAACTAAGTGGTAAAAAACAAGGATCCGGAAAGTCGAAAACTATAAAAATTACCAAGTATTTTTCATGTGAAAAACGAACTTATTAAGTTACATGCTTGGTGAATTTTTGGTAAAAATTGCTAGAGTATATTTAATGGACTCACTAGAATTAGACTAGGGCTAGGCCCAATGACAAGAAAACTAGGGCTAGGCCCAATAACAAGAAAACTAGGGCTAGGCCCAATGACAAGAAAACTAGGGCTAGGCCCAATAACAAGAAAACTAGGGCTAGGCCAAATAACAAGAAAACTAGGGCTAGGCCCAATAACAATGAAACATGGGTTAAGCCCAATTACATAAGCTCGAAGCCGTTCACATATAATCCAATACACATAGAACACATGAATACACATAACAATCGAGCGAGTAAACTATCAACGCTCTAAAATACAAAGTTGTTCTAAGGATGACAAGCGAAAACATAATAAAGAATTCAAGATGAACAACTTGTACGAGGTCCGAAAGACCTAGTGTCTAACGAGATTAGTACACATGTAGGTTATTGACACGTACGGACGCTTATTTCAATATCATATTTCACGGAACGCAAACTAGTGAGTTCATGTCCCTCCTTTCACTGTTTTCAATGTTTTGTTTTCAAAAACATCGAGGGGAAATACATGCTAAAACTATTGGTATGCTAGTTACGGAGTAGATGGCTTGATCAATGTGCATAAATAGGGATGGAACAATTGTAACCATTAATCACTTAGTGACCAAGGTGCAAAAGGTGTAGATCTATTGGGCTTGAGGCACGCCCCACTCCTGGATGGTATACCCTGGAGTGCTTTTGTGATCCCAATGATGACAAAGTGTTCTCGGTTTGGTTATTTTGCTTATGGCGCATTATGTCAGGGGGCTCGCTACCCACTGATAGATCCTTAACAGACTCCATGTTTGAATCAGAACATACCATGATTACAAGATAACAATTACTAGATTTCATATGATAACAAGTACTGCATGAACTCGCTCAACTTTTTGTTGATTTTTTTTAAAACTACATGTATTTCAGGAAACAGGTCTTGAGCCGGTGATTCACTATGGGATTCGGGAAAACAAAGGACAACGATGGCCACTTTTGGGAGGGTTTGTCTTTTATATCCCAACTTCGTATGGGTATATAGGGGACAAAACCTCACTATGTTTTGTGTCAAAAACTATCCTTTGTTATGTGAAAAATAACTTAGAACTATGCTATGTCAAGCGTTGTTGAACTTGGAAACTATATTGAAAACTTGTAATCTTTTGTTGAAAACTATATATCTATGGCATCGTTGTTGGTTCATGTTGTTAATACATTTGGATGCAATGATTACCTTTCTTACGTCACACACAATACGCTTCTGCTACTAGCAGGGTGTGACAAGGAATCACCCTAACTCGGCCTGTCGGCGGTTTAGAACGGTCATTCCGGTCTAACCCGAAATCAGGTGTCTTGCGGGTAGAATCCAGATCTAGGACTAGTGCATCACTAATATTGAGTGGAAGACTAGAACTGATCCGATTCGTACCGTTTTTTAGGGTAAAAGAAGGAGAAAACTTGAGTTTATTTCTTTCAACTCTTTTATCCTTAGAAAAGTTTAGATTTAGGTGAAGTTGTTGTGAAATCTTGTGGAAATCGTTCAGATCCGAGTTATTCTTGGTGGAATGAGGTCACACTTGAAGTTCATGAGAACTTCATGATGACGTCACCCTAGAATACCTCAAATCTTGATGATTTCATGGTTAAAAGTTGAGATTTGAAAGATAGAAAGGTGTAGAAGTGTGCATAGATCAAGAATGTACAAGATTTAGGGCGAGATCTTACCTGGATTGAGAGAAATCGAAGAAAAGGTGAAGAGTGTGTGTGCTGGTCGGACGTCATTTGCCAAAAGTGGAAAGTTGGGAGAGTGACCCGGGTATTTATAGGATGCTAAAAGGGGAAAGGGTGATCCGTGCGGATTGCAGGTCACCCGGATGGGTTATCCGTGCGGACTGGTCATCCGTGCGGACTGGCAATCCGTGCGGACTGGCAATCCGTGCGGACTGGAAATCCGTGCGGATGGACCATCCGTCCGGATGTCGACTGAATGGTGCGTTCGGGTGCGATGACGCTTCGGTTTCGATTACGAGCGATTCGATAGGGTTTCCTAGTCAAATTACTTTTAGTCCCAACTACTTCGTATATTACATGGTTCGATTCGGAATTCGGGTTCGGGTTCGATTACATTCGAGTTAGACTTCAAGTTAGACTTCGAGTTCGATTGAGTTCGCTTGATTTCCACCACATAACATAAATAAACATGCACAGGTAACACGTAAAGGCACACACACACGTATAACGACAAGTAAAATACATAGCTTGAGTTACGATTTGATGTCGATTCGATTAGTATAGCCTGATTATTAGTCGATTAACTTTATCGCATTGTTACTTCCTATCATTCACAGTCGTAGATCGATTGAAATACGGTTAACATGATTCGATTATTATAATGTACGACACTTACTCCACATAATATAAATAAAATAAAAACATTTCTACGAGTCAAGTTGCGCGAAATCGGTCGTTGACTTTGACCTTGACTTTGATTTTCACTTATGAAAACACGGGGTGTTACAGCCTCCCCTTGTTTAGGGAATTTCGTCCCGAAATTAAGCTGAAAGCCGTATAAAGCCGTGAATCACATGTGAGCACTTTTCGATTGGACCGTTTTTTTTACTCGTGTAACGTGCGGAATCCGTACACGAACGTGACCATTGTAGGATCGGTTTTGACACCGTACGATTTGTGTAACGAACGTTCGACGTGCGGAGTCCGTGATCGTGCGTGGATTGTGTAGGTCCCGGTTTTGACTCCGTTTCGATTGCGAACCGACCGTGTGATACGCGGAATCCGTGCACGAACAAGACCGAACACACGAACAGTAATTTTAACTGTGATTCTTATTGATTAACTTGAAATCGTACAAAACACTAAAATCACAAAGCCACTTTCTTTCTAACGCTTCCCTAATTAAACAATTGTGGATACTTTGTCTTCATGTCGCTTTCGAGTTCCCAAGTGAACTCTGCGCCGCATTTGCCTTCCCATCGGACTTTCACAATAGGAATGCGCGAGCGCCTGAGCTGCTTGGTTTGGCGATCCATGATTTCGACAGGTTTTTCCACGAAGTGTAATGTTTCGTTCACTTGTAGGTCGTCTAGAGAGACATGTAAATCATGGTCGGCGATGCACTTTCTGAGGTATGACACGTGGAAAGTCGGGTGGACATTACTAAGTTCTTCCGGTAATTCGAGTCTGTAGGCGACTTTTCCGATCCTTTCCAGAATCTTAAAAGGTCCAACATATCGAGGCGCGAGTTTTCCCTTCTTGCCGAATCGGACTACACCCTTCCAAGGTGATACCTTTAGGAGTACGTAGTCACCAACGCCAAATTCACGGGGCTTGCGCTTTTTATCGGTGTAAACTTTCTGTCGATCCCGAGTTTCGCTAGGTTGTCTCGAATTTGGAAAATTTTGTCTGTCGTTTCTTGTAGCAACTTCGGACCGGTTAGTTGCGAGTGACCGATCTCGTGCCACACAATAGGCGATCGACACCTTCTTCCATATAACGCCTCGAAAGGTGCCATCTGGATGCTAGCCTGGTAGCTGTTGTTATACGAGAATTCGACCAATGGCAGGTGTTTATCCCAATTACCGCCGAAGTCTAGTACACACGCACGAAGCATGTCTTCAAGAGTACGGATCGTTCTTTCAGTCTGACCGTCGGTTTGTGGGTGGAACGCAGTACTTAGATTAAGCGTTGTACCGAGTGCCGTTTGAAACGTTTCCCACAATCGTGAAGTAAACCGAGCATCACGATCAGAGATGATGTCACGAGGCGTCCCATGATTACAAATGATTTCGTCGGTGTAGATTCGGGCTAATCGTTCCACCTTGTAGTCTTCTCGTATTGGCAGAAAATGAGCTGATTTAGTCAAACGGTCAACTACAACCCAAATGTTGTCGTGACCTGATGACGTGGTTGGAAGCTTGGTTACGAAATCCATGGCTATGCTCTCCCATTTCCACATAGGAATTGGTGGTTGTTCGAGCAAGCCAGAGGGTCTTTGATGTTCAGCCTTGATTCTAGCACAGGTTAGTCATTTTCCGACGTAGAGGGCGATATCCCTTTTCATACCCAGCCACCAGTACCTATAGCGAAGATCCTGGTACATCTTGTCAGCTCCGGGATGAATAGAATAGCGGGATTTATGGGCTTCGTCCATGATAATCTGGCGCAATTCGGTTCGCTTGGGAATCCAAATTCGGTCTAAAAAGTGGAATATCCCGTTCGATTTGCTCACAAGCTGGGCTCCATCGTGGTAGATTCGTTCCTTCTTCAAAGTGCGTTCGTTGAAACACGCATGTTGGGCGTCGCGGATGAGAGTTTCGAGGTCGTGCTGGGCTTGAACATTACGAGTGCTAAGCAGATAGCTCCGTCTGCTAAGTGCGTCGGCAACAACATTTGCTTTGCCTGGGTGATAACGAATCTCACAGTCGTAATCGTTGAGAAGTTCTACCCATCGGCGTTGACGCATATTTAGTTCCCTCTGATTAAAGATGTGTTGTAGGCTCCTATGATCGGTGAAGATCGTACACTTTGTACCATACAGGTAGTGTCGCCAAATCTTTAATGCAAAAACAATCGCGCCTAGCTCGAGATCATGGGTTGTATAGTTCTTCTCGTGGATTTTGAGCTGACGAGATGCGTAAGCTATGACCTTGTCTCGTTACATAAGAACACACCTGAGGCCAAGGTTGGAAGCATCACAGTAGACAATGAAATCATTGTTTCCGTCGGGTAGTGTGAGAACAGGAGCATTGTAGAGCATGTGCTTGAGGGTTCGAAAGGCAGACTCTTGTTTGGTTCCCCAGAAAAAAGGCTGGTCCTTATGCGTGAGAGAGGTAAGTGGTACAGCAATCTTCGAGAATCCTTCGATAAATCATCGATAATAGCCCGCTAGCCCGAGAAAAGAACGGACTTCAGACGAGTTCTTAGGCGTAACCCAGCTCTTAACAGCTTCAATCTTCGCAGGATCAACGTGGATACCCTGACTATTTACAATGTGACCCAGAAACTGAACCTCCCCCAACCAAAATTCGCACTTGGAGAATTTGGCGTAGAGTTGGTTCCCCTGGAGTAACTCGAGAACCAAACGTAGATGTTGCGCGTGTTCGGCTCTCGACTTGGAATAGATCAAGACATCGTCGATGAATACGATGGCGAAGCGGTCGAGATATGGTTTACACACGCGATTCATCAGATCCATGAAAACTGCCGGTGCGTTTGTTAGGCCAAAAGGCATGACAACGAATTCGTAATGGCCGTAACAAGTACGAAATGCGATTTTGGGTATATCCTCCTCTTGAATGCGTAGCTGGTGGTAACCTGAGCGTAGATCGATCTTCGAGAAACACGTAGCGCCTTGTAGCTGATCAAACAAATCGTCGATTCGAGGCAGAGGGTAGCGGTTCTTGATAGTCAACTTATTCAATTCCCGGTAGTCGATGCACATCCGGAACGTCCCATCCTTCTTTTTGACGAAAAGGACCGACGCGCCCCAAGGAGAGGTGCTCGGGCGAATGAAGCCTTTTTCAAGTAGTTCCTGGAGTTGGGTTGAGAGTTCGCGCATTTCGGACGGCGCGAGACGATAAGGAGCTCTGGCGATCGGATTAGCTCCTGGAATGAGGTTAATACGAAAGTCGATATCACGACTTGGCGGTAGTCCGGGAAGATCCCCTGGAAAAACATTAGGAAATTCTCGAACCACAGGAACGTCTTTCACTTCCTTCTTCTCTTTCTTTTCCTTCTCCGCTGCTACAACGTTAGCCAAGAAAGCCCTGTATTACTTGCGGAGATACTTGCTAGCTTGGAGGCATGACATAAGTTTGAGACCCTTCGAAGTAGTATCACCATAAACGCGCAATGAATCACCGTTTGCAAGCGAAAAACGAATCATCTTATCGAAGCACACAACTTCGGCATGGTTTTCTCGAAGAAAGTCCATGCCTACTATGACGTCGAAGCTTCCGAGTTGCATCGAAATAAGGTCGATTGGGAAGATGTGATTGTTGAGCTCGAGAGTACAATCACGGATAACAGAATTAACAGCGACGGTTCTTCCGGTAGCGACTTCAACATCGAATGCAGAGGAGAGTCGGGAACGTTTACGACTAAGGAGTTTCTCAAATTCGAGCGACACAAAGCAATTATCGGCTCCAGTATCAAACAAACATGAAGCATAAATACCATTCACAAGGAACGTACCATTGACCACGTTGTTGTCGGCCTGGGCTTGACACACGTTAAGATTGAAAGTTCTGGCGCGTGCGGCCTGTTGTTGCTGCTGCTGTTGTTGCTGCTGTGGTTGCTACTGTGGTTGCTGCTGTTGCGGTTCTTGTTTCACTACCCTGTTCGGGCACATGTTGGCGAAATGGTTCGGGTCGCCACACGTGAAGCAGGCTCTGGCTTTGACTGCGGGTGCCGGAGGAGCTTGTTGACACTGTGGGGCAGTGAGTAGGGCTTGATTGGCAGGAGCTTGACGAATACGGCAGTTGGCAGTAAAGTGGCCGTAGACATTGCAATGAGCACAGAAGCAGCATTGAATAGCAGTCGGCTGGTGGTAGGTGCAAGTAGGGAAGAGCGGGTGCGGCCCAGTATATGCACGCTTCGCAGGCGGTGCATTGGCCACAGGCGCCGCTACTTGACGCTGCTGAGCTGGTACTGTTTGAACTGGTGCAGCAGTGATCTCACAGTTCTTGCTGGTGGAGCTGTTCTTCCTCTTGTTCTTTCTCTTGTTGCTTGATGAGGTGGGTTCAACAATCGGTGCGGTAGCGGTAGCTTGATGCAGATGCTTGGAGGTCTTATCCCATACCCCAGCCTTAACCCTTTTGTCATTGATTTCAGCGGTTAGCAGATAGGTTTCCTCAATCGTGGTAGTCTTAGCCGCTTGCACGAAATCAGCAATGCAGTCGGGCAAAGCTCGGATGTACTTCTTGATGGTCATCTCGGGAGTCTTGACCTGGTCGGGACAGATAATGCTGAGCTGTTTGAAGCGAGCAGTGAGACCAGCATTGTCACCATCTTTCTGTTGTATGTGCCAAAATTCATCTTCAAGCTTTTGACGTTCGTGAGGAGGGCAGAATTCCTCTAGCATGACTTCCTTGAGCTCATCCCACGACAGTCCGTAGGCTGCATCATTCCCTCGCTTGTTCCTCTCGGCCGTCCACCAGTCTAGAGCACGAGACTGAAAGACGCCGGTAGCGTTCAGAGTTCGGAGGTCATTAGGGCAACCACTCTGTCGTTGAGTAACCTCGATAGAGTCAAACCAGTGAAATAGTGCAGTAGGACCTCCTTCGCCAGTGAATTCTTTTGGCCCACACGACTTGAATTGTTTAAAACTGAAAGGCCTTGTGTTAGCTTTGGGAGCTTCGATCCTCGATTCCTCGGATGATTTGCTGGCGTTCTCGTAAACATCACTCACGGCCTTGGCCACACTCTTCCTGATGATGGAAGCAAGGCGTCTGTCCCTCTTTTCTTGACGAGAGAGCGTATGACGAGATCCAGACGACATTGTCTGCAATAGACATCGCCACGGAACTCAACACATGTATTCGAGTCTCACCTCACACGTCTACTACTACTAAAGTTTAGTAACACGTACCATGCAAACGCATATAGTCACAAAATCACAGAATTACACAAAATCACATAAGCACATAGGGCACATAATCACAAAATTCCTAAACACGTAAGCACAATAGCAAGAAACACATACGCCTTAGTCACTAGAGAAATTCAGAAAACAGAAACCTATCATTCAAGTCTGCGATCGTTCGAGAATAGCGTGGTACAAGCGTGTATCGCAGCGTAAGTCGCCCATAATTTAACGATTTGTTAACGATGTGTAGTGTGTTGTGTGGGTAGCAAAGGCCAAAAGCATTAGTTTGAAACCGGTAGTATCTCAAAACACTATCAAATAAACATAAAACACGTAATTCACATGAAATCGACGAATCGCCAGAGTCAATAGTTTTGACTCAAAACGTGAAACACATAAAATTGAGAATAGATTGTCTGCGGCTAGTAGACTTCGACTAACCAAGGTGGTTCAATTATTCACAGGGGATCTGTTATGCACTTTTAACTTTCAGGATCGTGCCTTGGCCTCGCTTCTTGGGTGTCTGGCGTGAATCCCGTTAGTTTTATGGTGACTACAGATCGTCTGTTGCGACCTTGGTGAGAGTTTGTAAAATGCGCGGAACAAGTTGTCAAGGTTAGGGTTTCACCCCTGGCTTAACAACTTCGTCTCTAAAATGGAGGAGATTATTCATCAAAATGTGGATTCCACTCTTAGTTTGGCATAATTCTCCTTGTTCATAGTTAAAATGCAAGTTGATTAAGCGACTTTAGCCGAGAGTTTTGCGGTTTTCACACCTATTCTCGGCCTCCGTGCTTGCTCATAATTTAAAATTTCGAGTGCAATGATAGTGTAGAATAAGCGAAAAGAGCGAGTGATAGTGGCGAGTTTATGCATACGCGCAAGTTGGTCTGTTGGTTCCTAACTATAGTCTAGGTCTCTAAGACTTTGACCCGGACTAGGTCAAGTCTTGCCTAATTCCCTATAGTTATGGCTCTGATACCAATCTGTCACACCCCAACCGATGGCAGAATCATCGGGGCATGGCACTGAGCGAAACAGATTGTCCAGAAGTTTCCATAACAACTATCATTACCATTTAATTTAAATAATACTGAATTGTTTAAAACTGAAAGGCCTTGTGTTAGCTTTGGGAGCTTCGATCCTTGATTCCTCGGATGATTTGCTGGCGTTCTCATAAACATAACTCACGGCCTTGGCCACACTCTTCGCGATGATGGAAGCAAGGCGTCTGTCCCTCTTTTCTTGACGAGAGAGCGTATGATGAGATCCAGACGACATTGTCTGCAATAGACATCGCCACGGAACTCAACACATGTATTCAAGTCTCACCTCACACGTCTACTACTACTAAAGTTTAGTAACACGTACCATGCAAACGCATATAGTCACAAAATCACATAATTACACAAAATCACATAAGCACATAGGGCACATAATCACAAAATTCCTAAACACGTAAGCACAATAGCAAGAAACACATACGCCTTAGTCACTAGAGGAATTCAGAAAACAGAAACCTATCATTCAAGTCTGCGATCGTTCGAGAATAGCGTGGTACAAGCGTGTATCGCAGCGTAAGTCGCCCATAATTTAACGATTTGTTAACGATGTGTAGTGTGTTGTGTGGGTAGCAAAGGCCAAAAGCATTAGTTTGAAACCGGTAGTATCTCAAAACGCTATCAAATAAACATAAAACACGTAATTCACATGAAATCGACGAATCGTCAGAGTCAATAGTTTTGACTCAAAACGTGAAACACATAAAATCGAGAATAGATTATCTGCGGCTAGTAGACTTCGACTAACCAAGGTGGTTCAATTATTCACAGGGGATGTTATGCACTTTTAACTTTCAGGATCGTGCCTTGGCCTCGCTTCTTGGGTGTCTGGCGTGAATCCCGTTAGTTTTATGGTGACTACAGATCGTCTGTTGCGACCTTGGTGAGAGTTTGTAAAATGCGCGGAACAAGTTGTCAAGGTTAGGGTTTCACCCCTGGCTTAATAACTTCGTCCCTAAAATGGAGGAGATTATTCATCAAAATGTGGATTCCACTCCTAGTTTGGCATAATTCTCCTTGTTCATAGTTAAAATGCAAGTTGATTAAGCGACTTTAGCCGAGAGTTTTGCGGTTTTCACACCTATTCTCGGCCTCCGTGCTTGCTCATAATTTAAAATTTCGAGTGCAATGATAGTGTAGAATAAGCGAAAAGAGCGAGTGATAGTGGCGAGTTTATGCATACGCGCGAGTTGGTCTGTTGGTTCCTAACTATAGTCTAGGTCTCTAAGACTTTGACCCGGACTAGGTCAAGTCTTGCCTAATTTCCTATAGTTATGGCTCTGATACCAATCTGTCACACCCCAACCGATGGCGGAATCATCGGGGCATGGCACTGAGCGAAACAGATTGTCCAGAAGTTTCCATAACAACTATCATTACCATTTAATTTAAATAATACGTCCCATACCATATCTCAAATAGTTAAATAATTATTACAGACAAGCATCAAGACAAATATTCTGTTCCGACAACTCAGATTTAAACATAACTAATTTATTCGTTGGTTTCTAGGACTCCAGTTCCTAGCTTCGATTTCATCACAGCACAAAGAGCATACAAGCAACCTAAGCACCTGTCACATACGTTAAAATAAATTCAATACATAAAATGTAAAGGTGAGCATACACGTTTGATAATAGCATATAGAGTTCGAATTCGTTTACGCATAACCAGCACGTACACATAGTGAAATGAAGCACGTTAGTTATCGACATAGATCCATCGATACCAATGACTGCGGGTTGACTGCCCGAGGCAGTTCGCAATACATGATTACCACCGTAATCCATGCAAGTAAAAGATCCTTAACAACCCCCGTGTGAACGGGTGCTGAGTCCAAACTATAGTACTATCGTTGCTAAGGCAGGTAGGCTGTATTCCATGTGTAAACATAACAAACAAGCATTCATAAGCCACGTATAACATGCATTAATGGGTTAGCGTTAAAATAGCTTGAGTAGTGTGATAGTTGTAGTTTGAATATTCGTAACGTATGTAACACCCAAAAGTGCTAAAAGCAAAAAGGGTTCGAGTATACTCACAGCGATTATGGATTGAAGGGAGCGCTTTTCAGCGAGTACGGTTAGCCTGGATAGATTCGATAACGTAATGATAAGTGGCACGTAAAACAGTACATAGTGAGAGTGGGTATGCTGACTGATCGTGCGGATTGGTCATCCGTGCGGATTGGCTATCCGTGCGGACTGGCAATCTGTGCGGATTAGTAATCCGTGCGAGTGGTAATCCTTCCGGATTAGTCACTCGTGCGGATTTTTATCCGTGCGGACAAGTTATTCATGCGGACAAGTAATCCGTGCGGATTAGCAATTCGTCCGGACGAGTCACTCGTGCGGATAACATGTTCGTGCGGATAACTATTCGAGTGGATTGTTTCTTCCTATGGGTGAGATGTGTTTGTGTATGATGGCTTGTCCTTTGAAGTTTTCATTGTAGCATTTAGAAAACATTTAAGTATCTCGACCTTTCAAGCCGGTCGCGCGGACAACAATCCGTCCGGATGGTAATCCGTGCGGACACGTCTCTAAGGCTGAGTCACTTGATGAAATTGGTGGAATCCGTCCGGATGGTAATCCGTGCGGACAGTGGTAATCCGTCCGGATAGTTTGTTCGTGCGGACAAGACAATCCGTCCGGATAGTCTGTCCGTGCGGTCAACTGCCCGTGCGGATGATCATTGTTTGAAATTGCTTAAGGTCTTAGTATCTCATGATCCGAAGAGTAATCCTTCCAGAGGTTGTCCGTCCGGATTGCTCATTCGTCGATACTCAAACCTCGTTTGGAATGTGGGTCCCCAGTGTAGCTCGTTCGGGTGACAACCCGTCCGGATCGTCTGTCCGTGCGGATAACTTGTTCGTGCGGACAACTTGTCCGTGCGGACAGCCTCTCGTTCTGGTTGTTCCATTCGTCTACTCTTGGTTTCTGTTGTCGTTTTATCGAGACGTTCTGATTACGTGGCAACCACTTGGAATTGTATTCTTACCCGAATGACTAAGCCGGCCAGGAATCACCCTAACTCGGCCTGTCGGCGGTTTAGAACGGTCATTCCGGTCTAACCCGAAATCAGGTGTCTTGCGGGTAGAATCCAGATCTAGGACTAGTGCATCACTAATATTGAGTGGAAGACTAGAACTGATCTGATTCGTACCGTTTTTGAGGGTAAAAGAAGGAGAAAACTTGAGTTTATTTCTTTCAACTCTTTTATCCTTAGAAAAGTTTAGATTTAGGTGAAGTTGTTGAGAAATCTTGTGGAAATCGTTCAGATCCGAGTTATTCTTGGTGGAATGAGGTCACACTTGAAGTTCATGAGAACTTCATGATGACGTCACCCTAGAATACCTCAAATCTTGATGATTTCATGGTTAAAAGTTTAGATTTGAAAGATAGAAAGGTGTAGAAGTGTGCATAGATCAAGAATGTACAAGATTTCGGGCGAGATCTTACCTGGATTGAGAGAAATCGAAGAAAAGGTGAAGAATGTGTGCTGGTCGGACGTCACTTGCCAAAAGTGGAAAGTTGGGAGAGTGACCCGGGTATTTATATGATGCTAAAAGGGGAAAGGGTGATCCGTGCGGATTGCAGGTCACTCGGATGGGTCATCCGTGCGGACTGGCAATCCGTGCGGACTGGCAATCCGTGCGGACTGGCAATCCGTGCGGATGGACCATCCGTCCGGATGTCGACTGAATGGTGCGTTCGGGTGCGATGACGCTTCGGTTTCGATTGCGAGCGATTCGATAGGGTTTCCTAGTCAAATTACTTTTAGTCCCAACTACTTCGTATATTACATGGTTCGATTCGGAATTCGGGTTCGGGTTCGATTACATTCGAGTTAGACTTCGAGTTCGATTGAGTTCGCTTGATTTCCACCACATAACATAAATAAACATGCACAGGTAACACGTAAAGGCACACACACACGTATAACGACAAGTAAAATACATAGCTTGAGTTACGATTTGATGTCGATTCGATTAGTATAGCTGGATTATTAGTCGATTAACTTTATCGCATTGTTACTTCCTATCATTCACAGTCGTAGATCGATTGAAATACGGTTAACATGATTCGATTATTATAATGTACGACACTTACTCCATATAATATAAATAAAATAAAAACATTTCTACGAGTCAAGTTGCGCGAAATCGGTCGTTGACTTTGACCTTGACTTTGACTTTCACTTATGAAAACACAAGGTGTTACATCTTCTCCTTGGCGTGTTTCGTGTCGTTTGCAGGACCGCGTGCCAAGCCGCCACTTCCTGATCGATAGTTCTCCCGCTGAGAGGAATCTAGTGTCGTCGTTGTATTGCTCCATCGTGTCTTTTCAAAGGTCTCGCCTCGATAGTCGTATGTGTCGTACTTCAACCTCCGTTGATGTATAGCTTAAGTTTCACGTATACCTGTGCACTAGCGTTACGTTCCGTGTAGAATGTGTTGTATTCCGATATCCGTTGACGTAAAATTTGAGTTCCATGTATTCTCGTGCACTAGCGTTTCGTTATGCATAGGCTGCCTGCTCGGGAAGTTAAAACATCATAGACAATATGGATAATAGTGTGTGCCCGAGTTAATATTCGCGGTTCCTACGTGATGACCTTTAATGAACTTCAACATAAGTTTCCGAAGGTCTTTAATGCATGTTTCCTAAACTCTCAGAGTTTTGTGTACTGTATGTAATTGTTTTATGCACCGTGTATGAAACACCACAATAACGTATGTTTGAAAACAAAATTTTGACTGTTCGTTTTTCGGCAACGATTGGAGACCATATTCGAGTACTAGGCGTTCTGTATGTATTCAACGTCTTAATAGTCTAAGTCCCAGAGAAAAGTGAGGTTAGAGCCTAGGTATTCTTACAGAAAACCTTATTCGCTGTAACCTATAGCTCTGATTCCAATCTGTCACACCCCGAAATTATCAGAGCTGGCGTGACTGGACTGGTATCTTCATTGCACAGCGGAAGCAAAATAAGCTAAGTCTTCTAGAAAATGAACGCCCACTAAGTACTCGACTCCACATGGTTCTCCTATTCCAACCGTGCCATAGATTCTGAAAAGTAACTTGAGAAAGAAACACGCAAAAAAAGTCAACATAAAGTTGAGTGAGTTCATAGTTCGTTTGTAAAAGATTTGAAATAAATCTTTTGAATAACCGGTTTGTGAAATAATAGTGAGAAAACGAATTTAGAAATCATTTTCTTGCCAAGTTATATGGAAACTTTGTGTTTGTAACACATTATGTTCGTAAAGCCATGTATTTGTAAACTCTTGTATTTGTAATGTTCGTATAACCGTCAATGCCCACCCTGACTTTGACTCCATGCCCGTATAAACCTATGCCTTGAATTTGTATAAAACATGGTATTTAATTTGTGTAAATCAAGTATTTCTGTAAATATGTATGTCCCTGGTATGTAGCAATAAGGAAAAAGAGATCATCAATGGGTTGCAAAGCCAATGGTATGTGTGAAAAGGTGCAGGAAGACTCAAACCTAGCAAATTTGTCTCCGGTATGAAGACATAGTCACCACTATGGGCCGCCCCGGCCTCATGGGTGTGGGCTCGCTACACCCAAATAGATCTATCACTCATGTCCCTTGGTCCTACAATGAGGATTAATGGCCTTAAGTGTTGTGCCCACCCCTCACATGATCTAGTAGTAAACCCTCCTTACGCTAATCATATAATGCGTCTTGTATATATTCGTCAAGGTATGCGTATATGCCGTTTCGCAGTTTGAAATGAATATAAAAAGTTATATTCTTTTTACACAAGTATCATCAAGTTGTTTGTGGTTGAAAATAAAGGGAAAAGATCAAATAGGAAGATTAATTTTGCTAGGAAGGATAGGAAGCAATAAGGGGATGACATGTGGCAACAATTAAAATAAAGAAAAAGGGTATTTTAGTCAATCCAACCCTTTCTTCTTCATTTTCAAAACCCAGTAACTTCAAAACCCACCATTTTCAAAACCCACCATCTTCAACCATTTATTCACTTTCTATCTCAATAATCACTACATTATAGTGCGATTTTCATCACCAATCAATGATTCAAACACCCGATCAACGTGTTCTTCAGCTTTTTTGAAGAAAACCCAGTTTAAATTCATACAAAATCTCGTTTTTTCGGGTGATTTTGAAGATAATTACTCGATTCGTTCGATTCGAGAGCTGATAAGTGTTTCAATCATTCAAAATTCGTCAATTGTTGAAGAAATCACTTCGATCCAGGTAACAAATTCTTTAATTTCATTTTTACAAACTGGGTTTTTGATTTAGTCATTGCGTTTTACGATCTTGGCGGGGGTCCGGGGGCGGCAGCCCCCGGTAGCGGGGTCCCAGGGGCGGCAGCCCCTGGCGGGGTCCAAGGGGCCGAGCCCCTCGATTAAATTGCTGTACTAAAAACGCATCAGAAAAATTAATTTTCCAGAAATTGGCTCATTTCGAAGACAGTAATTCGTAGACAATTCAGACAGTTCACAGACAATTCACAGACAGTTCTCAGACAGTTTTATGTGTCCATTGCGTTTTAGAAATAAGAGAGTTTTATGTGTTTTCTAGCTATTGCGTTTTAGAAAAAAACACATTTTTAAGTGTTTTTAGTTATTGCGTTTTAGGTAAAACACATTTTTGAAGTGTTTTTAGTCATTGCGTTTTAGGTAGAACATATTTTTAGGTGTTTTCAGTCCATTGCGTTTTAGAATGAGTAATTTTTAAGTGTTTTCTGGCCATTGCGTTTTACAAATAAGACATTTCTTTGTGTTTTTTGTGCATTGCGTTTTAGGTAAAACACATTTTTATGTGTTTTGGTGCATTGCGTTTTAGGTAAAACACATTTTTATGGGTTTTTAGTCCATTGCGTTTTATAAAGTACATTTTCTTTTGAGTTTTTAGGCTATTGCGTTTTAGAAATAAAACATTTCTTTGTGTTTTCTGGCCATTGCGTTTTACAAATAAGTCATTTCTTTGTGTTTTTTGTGCATTGCGTTTTAGAAAAATGTCATTTTTTAGGTTTTTTTTTTCATTGCGTTTTACAATACTGGGGGTTTTTCTATTGCGTTTTACGCAACTGGGTTTTAAATTTTTTTTTCAAAATATAGCAATAGTATACTCGTTTTAAAGATAAAAAAACGCTTGTTTTTTTGGTGCAATTTTTATAAAAAAATAATGTCGTATGAAAGAGTTATTAACGTTTAAAAAATGGGGGGGAATTGGAGGAGAGAGAAACTATTGGCTTACTTGACTAGAATGCCCCTGAAAAAAGTCACGCGCCTCTTTTCTTACTTTCAATTTCCCTGATTTAATCTTAGCCCTTGATTAACTTAATGGATGGTCAAGATCACTTCCTAGCCTTCCTAGCCAAATTAACTTCCTATTGTATCTCCACCCTGAAAATAAATATCTAATTATATTTATTTTTATAAATGAATGCAAGTCGCTTGATGTTTGAAGTAAACATAAAACTATGTTTATTTTATAAAAGAATTCGTTATTGTTTGATACTTGCAATAAGCGTATAAACCATGTCTTCTTTATAAAAACGAATTCGTGTTGTTGGATATTTGAAATAGTATACAAACTATATTCAAGTTTACAAAAGAACCGTTGTCTTGTTTGATGTTCAAAATAAATATGTAAACTATATTTATTTTTATAAAATGAACGCGTGTTGTTTGTTAACGGAAATAAATATATACTATATTTATTTATATAAAACGAGTCCGAATTTTGATATTTGAAATAGATACATAACTTATATTCATCTTTATAAAAGAATCGTCGAGATTTCAAAATTTTAAAATATAAGAACTATATTTATTGTCGCAAGTAATGTACCGAAACGTCGCTTTCGTAAATTGTATCGTGTCATAGAAAGTATTATACACTTGCGTTTGCTTTCATAAAAGTTGTTTGATACCGTTAGTTGTTTTTCAATAAAACACGTTTTATAATACGGTATTTTTACGGATTTTCTCGAAAAACGGGCAGAGTTTCCTTTGTTTTTGGGACGCCCCCGACAACACAAGTTGTCGTTATTTTTACCAAAATCAACAAGATTCAAACAATGTAATTTGTTAAATATATTAAACGTAAACTGCAATAAATCGGTTCGAGTTATATAACGATTTTATTATATGATTTGGTTTGAGAGCTCGGTTCCGCGAGTAAAATAATCTCTAATCATAAACTATAAACGTGACATTATTATTTACCAAATCCTCGTGCCGTTCCGTCGATTAGTATGACTGAGTTGACCCACAGTTTGACTGAGTCGCCCGCTGAGTTGACCGGGTTTGACCCAGGTTGGCTCGGTTTGACTTTTGTTGACCGATTTGACCAGCATTGACCTGAACCCGAAATCTGGTCCAAAACATGACCCGAAACCGTGCCGAAACCCCGCTTAAACATAACCCAAACCAGCTCCGCTAACGGTTGTTGATTACAGTTAACCCAAACCGAGCCCTGACTAACCACCACCATCACCGCCGTGGCTCCGCCACTGCCATCCCCGCCACCTGAAACCACCATTTAACGGAGAAAGCCCGAACCTAGAAGAAAATGAGAGGAACAGAAAGGAAGCTGGAAGGATATTACCAGAAAATTATCACCGGACGGAGACTCCGTCACCACCATCATCATCGGACTGAGATACTGATGCCGTGAGACTTGTGCCACCGCCGCCTCCACTACCGCCACCGTGTACAGCGGCGTTGAAGCATCTCGTCGCCCTCTCTCTTCGATTTTGTCGCTGGAAAAACGGGGGTAGGGGGTGTTGTCTGTCGCCGGCCAGAAACGCCTCCGGCAACCGGCTCTGGTTTGGGGTTACCGAGAATCGCAGAGGGAGAGGCTGAGAGTTGTTGTTGCCTGAATGTGTATTCGAGAGAGGAGGAGGAAGTGTGAGGTGTGGGGGAGTTTGTTGTTTAGGGTTTTGGTTTGGAGAAGATGACCTCCTGTGTTTTGTTTGTCTGATACATAACCGAGAGAGAGAGTAATGTAAGGTTGTGTGTGTATAGAATGAAATGAGGGGTATGGTTTTTATATAGAGATTGTCAAAATCTTAATAGATCTTGTGAAGATTCATAGAGATTTTGGATAGATTTTGAAGAGATTTTAGTAAAGATTTTGTAAGATTTAGAATATTTGACAAGATTTTGTAGATCTTGTGTATTATGCACGGGTTTAGGCTTGTGGGTTTTGGGCTTGGGCCCAGGGCCTACAAGCCCTATCTCATGTGTAAGTGGCCCGTAATTCCTATGAACTCGTTTTTGCGACCCGAACTCCCCGTAGCGTCGTAAAATATATTTTTTGATTCAAAAATAGATAAAATAGCGTATGTAGTTGTTTTTGTCCCATTTTAAATCGTCGGTTGCGTAAAAGCGCGTAGATTGCGTCGGTTGCCGTTCCATTCCATTTTTCGATCCGGTTTCGACTGTAGCTACTAAAATTTCATTACGAAGCTAAATATAGCGTAAAATGTAAGTTTCGAAGGTGACAGGCGTCTCCGTTGCTTCCGTTTCGTTGCCGTTGCGTTTCCTACCATCGCGTTTTTTAGTTCACGTTTGCATTTGTGTCGCACGGAAGCCCAATAAATTCACAAAAATTAATTTTGTCACACCCCCAAAATCCACACGCGGAGTATCACCCCTTGGAGGCGTGACTGACCAGGATCAAGCCACCAATCATATTGAACAAGCATGTAAATAAACATAATTCAACCAAACAATATGAAAGGTGTTCAAAACCAAAGCATAGTTATATGTTTAGCGGAAGCATAATTGTAAAACCCATTGTAAGTATTAAGTACGAAATAAAGTAATGTTTATAGCATGGCACACACTGCCATATCCCACAACGACCGTTCCTCCCTGTGCAAGCTCCATGAGTACCTAATGACCTGCAAGGCATGTAGCAACGAATCAACAACAAAGTTGAGCGAGTTCACAGTTGGTTATCTGGTTGTAGTATTCATTTCGTAAATCATTTGTTCGTTTTGTAAACCATGTATCGTATTAATTCGTATCGCAGCCATTCCAGGCATGTTTGCGATGATTAGTGGGGGCTTCCCATGTGTTACTAGACCACACGTATCGACTGCTACGAAAATGTAAGAGGTGCCCTAAGTCAATGTCTATCAGCATTGACCCTTTGCCCATAGTCCATTAGTACACGCCCGTCCGACTGGCACGGTGTGAGGTTTGTTAAACCTAATAGTGCTATTAACTAATGACCCGCTCGCCATAGGCCTCGGCGATTAAGTTGATAAATGAGGGACTTCATTTGATAGAGTTGATGGTCTTATAGTCGTGTACGTAGGTTTTACGTACGTGCCCTTCAATCCGAGGACAGTAATAAGTATAACTGTACGTAGGTTTTACGTACGTGCCCTTCAATCCGAGGACAGTAATAAATATAACTGTACGTAGGTTTTACGTACGTGCCCTTCAATCCGAGGATAGTAGTAATTAGTTTAATAGTAATGGTTGTACGAGTAGTTATTCAATCCCATTCCCAACCCACCGGGAATCCCATTCCTTGGCTAGTGTGAACTCACCTTGGTTTGCTCCACAGATACACAGAAAGATCAATCGAGCTAGTTGAGGCTAACCACGTCCTAACATGGTTACCATACAAGTCAGGTCTAGGTTCAAGTAATGCATGTATAATTACACATAAGCTAACAGGTTACGAACACGTATTGATCATGGCAACACATTGAACATGTTAAACAAATCAGTTACACACATATAACCCAAACTTGTACGATCATGATGTATTGGGCTGAAGTAACAGTGTAATCCCAATAACAGCTTGTGCGATTGAGCAGTTGAAACCCAACAACTACCCGGCCCAACATGTTGTGCGATCAGCACAACCTTGTACGATCCACATCATGTTGTGCGATCCAGTTACACACCCGGCCCAATAAATAAACAGATCCAACACGCATACGGCCCAAACAATTAAACATAACATCTTGTGCGGTTCATTAATCTTGTGAGACTACAGACTTCTTGTGCGACTGAACTCCTTGTGCGACTGCACTTCTTGTGCGACTGCACTTCTTGTGCGACCAAGAGTCTTGTGCGATTAGTTTAAACATCCGAAAATTATGCCATTTAGTTATATTGTTTCCTTTTGTGAAATTATCAATCAACAACACTAACAGATTCTATTTTTACTATTAATCGATCAAACAAGGTTTTAACATCCATTTTTATGAACCCTAGACATAATCATATTAACAATTCATAACATTAGAGCTTACAATGCTTCATATCAATACATACAAATCCATCGAACATTCAACCACATCACAGCCGATTACCTATGTTCGGCCCCATTACCCTTTACATGTGAACCAATTAGCTTATCATCCAATCATGTTTCCTCATAACATATATTACCAGTGATTAACAAAAACCCTAATCACTATACAAGATCATAGCCATAATCATATCCCTTAACATATAGACATAGCAATATACGAACCATCATTCAACTCGGTTTTGAAATCATTCACAACATCTCTATCATGCAACTTTAGTTAATCGTATAATCTCATAGTAATCACAGAATCATTCATCATGCACAATTACACAACAAGCATATTATCAATCATCTATCAACGTCATGTGAAACAACCTACTGAATATTTTCACAAGATACTAACCGGATTGGATGATGAAACGAAGAGGGCTTCGAGGGACAGGAGGCAGCCGTCGGTTTGCAAGAGAAGGGAAGAGAAGTTTAGGGTTTCGTGTGTTTCCTTTGTGTTTGCAAGTTATGAGAAACAAACTTCCTAAAAGATTGATGTATGCGCATAAGAGGAGTGGGCCGATCCCAGTATTGGGCTGCCCTTGGATGCGGTTTCGAACCAAACAGGATTGGGCCGAAAGGGTGTGTGTTATGGACAAGATGTGCAGCCCATAAGCTTGTGCGATTACATTGCATATATTACACACATTCACATAACATGTAGTACTTATTCGTTAATATCAACGTGTCAAATAAATCAACCAAGTCATATAATCACATAACGTTCACACAGGTTACATCAACGTACAAAGAGAGGTTCTAAAACACGAGTTGTCACAAATTTCATAAGCATAAAATATTCGTGTAACATTCATACTTGTCGGAGTTGTCAGTATTCCGTTCGGTTTCAATCCGTTGCCGTTTAACGTTTCACAGGTTTCTCTGTAAACCACCGTTCGCGCACTGTAAAGTCGTATAGACGTTCCTAGGCACTCCAAAGGCCTAATTAAGTTAATTTGCATTGTAAACATTAATTATTATCGCGTTAATCATCTGCTAATCGCGTAATTAGGTTCCGTAAATCACCGGTTGTCACATTGGTAAAAGCTTCAAATGAACGAATTAAATAATTAACTGATAAACTTGAAAAAGATAAAATTGATGTAGAACGAATCAGGAAAGAAAATGAAAAGTTAATTCATGAAAACCGGCAACCTTCAGAAAATCACGAGAAGCTAAAAAGAATGATTAAAGATTCTGATGAAAGAAATGCTAAAACAAGCAAAGAAAATTTTCAACTGTCAGGAGTACTTCAGTCGAAAGAAAAGCAAATCAACCAATAATTGGATGAGATTGCAAATCTAAAGCTTCAGTTTCAGGAAGCTAAGATTGAAAATGAACGCCTCAATCTGAAACTCAACAGTTACAACTCCGCAAGTTTTGTTCTTCAACATATCGTTCCTAAACCAATTGGGAAGAACAAAGCCGGCGAAGATGTATACTCGGATGGAACTGTGGTTGGGTTTTATCAGGTTCCACCGCCAGTATTAAATAATTTTTCAAAGAAAAAATCCGGGTTGGTTAATGATGAAGAAATAAATGAAGTTAAACTTCCAGACACGATTGATGTCACATTCACTTCATCATCCGATGAAGACAGTGTCCAGTCCGAAGTTGTTAAAAGTATGGTTGAAAGTGTTTTGAAATCTGAAAGTGACTCAACTGAGGATGAAGAATGCTTTTTGGACAAATATATTCAGAAATCAAAATTCAAAAACAACTTAAGTGAAGAACCTACTCTTATGATATACAAGATGTTGGGATCAGATAAGTTGTATTCGGATCTTGAATTTCCTTTGGAAAATGTGAATGTTGACAAATTAAAAAATGTGTTTAAACTTGTTGAGATTGATGATTGTGAAATCGAAGGTTTGAAACGTTCCAAGAGGCAATTGAACTTTGAAAAGGATAAATCTTACTATAAAAAACCTGTTGTACCACCGCGTTTTTTTAACAACAACCAAAACAGATGGTCGGGTGGTTATCAGGGTGGTAAGAACAACCAAAGAAGGAACTTTCAAAACAAGAAGTTTGTTGAGAAAAAGGTGTTTGTGAAAAGTTTGAGTTCACACTCCGAGCAAGAATCTGAGATTTTTTCGAAAACCAATGAAGAATTCTTTGAGAAGAAGGCCTCACAGCCTCAGACCGAAGGCACAAGTCGGGAAGTTGATACCCGTACTTGCTTCAAGTGCAACAAAGTTGGACACATTGCACAAAAGTGCATCAACTTAAAGCCTAAGTCTGAAGTTGTTGAGAGTCCGAAAAAGAAAGTTGATACAAAAGGCAAAGCTCCAATGGTTGTTAAGAAGAAAGTTTTGAAAAATGAAAACACAAAATTCAAAACTGAACCCGTAAAGAATGTGGTAACTAAAACTGATAAATTTTACAAACGGGTTGCTTCGCCTCAACAAACATGGAAGCCAAAATCTGAAGTAAAGAACGCAAGTTCTCCAAAACCAAAGGTGTCTGAGACTACAAAATCATCATCTTCAACTAAGAAAACGTATGTACCTTTGGATTACTATGAGAAACTTGAAAAACAAAAGTCTACTTCTTCTGAAAAGAAGTATGAGGTAAAGAAAGACCAATCATTTGGTCAACCTCCGAAAAAGGATTTCTTTCTATACAAAGAGGTTAAGATTGGATCTGAAGAGAGCTTAAAAATGAATGACAAGAATTTTCCGCCACTTTACATTGCAAAAATTCACCTCAATGTCAAGCTACCTGAGTCAAAAGAGGCTTGGGTGGCATCAAAATCTAACTAAGTGTTTGTGATATGTGCAGGAGCTTCCAAGATCTGTTTCACGTTGGATTATGGATAGCGGAGCTTCTCGGCACATGACAGGGAAGAATACCCTACTTTATGATGTTCGAGGGTTTAATGGAGGATATGTGGGATTTGCAGGTAATCAAGGTGGTCGAATAGTTGGTGAAGGAACTCTATCTAGTGGTATTGTCACGTTTGAAAGAGTAAACTACATCGCCGAGCTTGAAAACAATCTTCTGAGCATCTCTCAGATCTGTGATCGTATGTATACAACACATTTTACGGATAAGGAATGTTTGATTCTGAAACCAGGATTTGTTGTTCCCGAAGAGTGGGTTATCATGAGAGCACCAAGAGTCAATGATCTGTACGTGTTGGATATGAGCGAAGCCACTACTACCACGGGTCAGGCTCACTGCTTCATGTCACGAGCCACTGAAAAAGAGTCACAATTATGGCATCGAAAGATGGGCCATATTCACCTACGAAAGATGAACTACTTGGTACACAATGACTTAGTAAACGGTGTTCATTTGAAAGGTTTTCATCTGGAAGGGGAGTGCATTAGTTGCATCAAAGGCAAGCAAAAGAAGAAATCACACCCTCAAAAGAAAGTTAACTCAGTCTCGAGACCGTTAGAGAGACTTCATATGGATCTTTTTGGTCCAGTGAACGTCAAAAGCATAACTGGTGATTTTTACTGTCTGGTAGTAACAGACGATTACTCGAGATTTTCGTGGGTATCATTTCTGAAGACAAAAGATGAGACATATGAGAGTTTGATGACGTTGTTCAGAAAGATTGAAAACTTGTACCAAACTCGAATCAGAAGAATCAGAAGTGACAACGGTACAGAGTTTAAGAACAACAAAATGGAAGAGTATTGTGATGAGAGAGGTATATTGCAAGAATTTAGTGCTCCTTACACTCCACAACAAAATAGAGTAGCAGAAAGAAAGAACAGGACGCTAATTGAAATGGCCATGACGATGCTTGCTGATTCGAAATTACCAGTCAACTTTTGGGCAGAAGCAGTGTCAGCCGCTTGCTATACACTCAACCAGGTTCTTACAGTGAAGAAATTCATCAAGACATGTTTCGAGCTGATCAACAACCGCAAACCGAACCTGAAGTATCTGGAACCGTTTGGGTCTCCCTGCACAATTCTAGAGCCTTGTGGTAAATTTAGTCCAAAGAGCATCGAGGGAATTTTCGTGGGTTATGCAAGTCCAATGAAACGAGTCTTTGTTCCAAGCTTTAAGCGGATTATCGAAGCACATAATGTTGAATGCCAAGGTTACACAATGCCACCGCAGAATCCCGGCGACTCATGGTGTTTCAACTATGATACTCTGTGGGACTCATTCAATATTGAGGAAGAATCAGAGTTTTTCGACGAATTGGATATTCTAAGAGAGTACGAAGCATCACAAGAAAGATTTCCAGCGGAATTCTCTAGGCGTCAAAGGAAAACTTCCAAGGACGATGAAGCCGGTCCAAGTAATGCTGGAGAACATGATGATATTCAGCAAACTCTATCATCTTCAGAACGTGAACATGCTCCTGACAATCAGACGGCGGTCAACGATAATCTAGAATCTGATGATAGGCCAATATTCGATCGTGGTGATTCAGATTCTGAGGGGGAGCAAATCCAGATTTTAAGTCAAACAATTCCAGTCAGTGAACAAAGGTGCTAATCAGAATGTCACAAATTTGGAAGGCAAGGTAGATGTTCCAGGCGAGGTGATTCCGAGAACTCTTTCATACCATCCAGAGGAGCTGATTATTGGAGAATTGCAATCAGGCGTCCGCACAAGACGACAAATTGACCAAGGCCTTACTTGTTTTTATTCTATAGTTGCTCCTTTACAAACAGAGTTTTCACTTATGTCACAACCCCCGATCCCTGATCCCCGGGAATGGGTGGACGCGAACTCAGAGTTTCGGTGGTATCAGCTTGTTAATTTGGCAGCGGAAATTACATCAGGACCTTAGTTAGGAAATGTTTATCAGAGTAAAACCACCATATTTAATATTAATAATCACATGGGTAAAACCCAAGTTTCTTATTACAATACATTTATACGGATAAACCCTATATTATTGAATTTAAAACATCGTTTATTAGGTAACTTTTATAGCCACATTTTTCCCAAGCCTTCAGTGCTCTTCAACTGGCTTTTTACTAATTGGCTGTCACATTGTGTTACCTGAAACGTGTTTTAAAAACATTTGTCAGTGGGAAATACTGGTGAGTGAATCCCAGTTTAATCAAGAAACATTTTATCAATTAAAACAGTATTGAGAGCGATCACATTGTTTATTTCTACACAATTACTCATTCAGTACTATCAATCCTGACTTGTGGGTCATATTACACATTGGCTAACTCGTCGTCCAATGGTAACGTACTGTCATCCCCGACTTACTACTCACAGTGTAGTAAATTTTGTATACAAAACCCCAACATACCGGCAGTAATTGAAGAACTACAAAGACTCAATCACCGCTTAATCACATTGTAAAACAATTAAGGTTTTGTAAAATATTCCAAAAAGGTTAACAAAAAGAGGATAAACTCACATTGCTATCTTAGACTTCGCGTAAGGGTTTCCTGGATATAATCTATAATTTATACAAATGTACATTGGTTAGTATCATAACCCTTTGAAAATATTAATGATACCCTCCCCGAGACGGCATTCCAACAACTACGTCGGGCAGAACCACGACAGTTATTACGGAATCCTAAATCAATCGGGCAGCGTATCTATTACGAAACTGGGGTTATAATACTTACAACGGAGCAGAACCTTGCTAATTAGGGGGTATTATACTTGAAAATTATGCCTATAATGTGAGAATTCGAGATACAGAAAAGAAAATGAACGAGTTGAAATGAAATCCGATGGCCTGCTTATATAGTGCTTATATCTCGTCCTCTCGCGGCCCACGTAAAACAAAGACAGGGCTTACGCGGCCCGCGTCGTAGCTCGGGTAGGGTTTAGGTGATCCGGGTCATCGCCTAGCTTCGCCACGATGTCGACACGTGTTGGCCTCTGGTGTCGCTGCGTTGTTGATCTTACGCGGCCCGCGTTAGCTTAAACGAGGTCTTACGCGGCCCGCCTAAACTAAAGAAAACCAACGAAATCAGGATTTAACCCTGATACCGCCCGCGTAAGTGGTTGGGGTGGGTCTACGCGGCCTGCCTTAGCCCTAGTTTTCAATTTTATTTATTTTAAGTACTATTTAATGTATTTCGGGCTCGGTTTTCACATACGGGTTGTGTTTAAAGACATATAAGGGTATTTTTAAAATATACTAAAGTGTCGGAAATATTATGAGAGTGTCGGTTTTACTGAGGGTTGTTACATTCTCCCCACCTTGTTTTAGAGCTCGTCCTCGAGATCTACTGGAACAAATGCGGATATTTCTTTTGCATTTCGGATTCAAGCTCCCATGTGTACTTAGGTCCTCTTTTGGAGTCCCACTTTACTTTGACCAGAACTAATCTCTTGTGCTTGAGATTTTTGACTTTCCTGTCTTCAATTTGTAGAGGTCTTTCTACAAACTTGAGTTGTTCATTTACCTCTATATCTTTAAGAGGTACTATCAGTGACTCATAAGCTAAACACTTTTTGAGGTTTGATACATGAAATACATTATGTATCCCTGCCATTTCATCTGGCAGTTGTAGCTGATAGGCTACAGGTCCTATTCTTTTAATAATCTCAAAAGGTCCAATATATCTGGGACTTAGCTTTCCCCGTTTGATGAATCTTACTACCCCTTTCCAAGGAGAGACTTTTAACAATTCTTTATCTCCTGTTTGAAATTCCAATGGCTTACGTCGGTTATCAGCATAACTCTTTTGTCGATCACGAGCTGCTTTTAGTCGTTCCTTGACTTGAATAATTTTGTCAGTTGTTTCTTGCACTATCGCGGGTCCAGATAGTTGTTTTTCCCCAATTTCTGCCCAACATACTGGGGTTCGGCACTTTTGTCCATAAAGTGCTTCGAATGGTACAGCATTGATACTTGTGTGATAACTATTATTATAAGAAAATTCTATTAAAGGTAAATGATCATCCCAATTACCCCCGAAATCAATTACACAAGCTCTAAGCATATCCTCCATTGTTTGAATTGTCCTTTCACTTTGTCCATCCGTTTGAGGATGATAAGCTGTGCTCAATTTTAACTTGGTTCCCATTGCCTTTTGGAAACTTGACCAAAAATGAGAGGTAAATCGACTATCCCTATCAGAAACAATTGATAAAGGAATTCCATGTAAAGAAACAATTTCATTTACATACAATTTAGCTAACTGTTCCATACTGAAAGTTTCTTTCATAGGTAAGAAATGAGCTGACTTGGTTAGCCTATCTACAATCACCCAGATTGTATCAATGCCTTTCTTTGTTTGGGTCATTTAGTAACAAAATCCATTGTTATTAATTCCCATTTCCACACTGGCATTTCTAACTGTTGTAGAAATCCTGAAGGTTTCTGGTGTTCAGCTTTAACTTGTGAACAGGTTAAACATTTAGAAACATAGGCTGCTATGTCCTTTTTCATTCCTATCCACCAGAAATTTTTCCTTAAATCCTGGTACATTTTATTATTTCCTGGATGCATCGTATATTTAGATTTATGAGCTTCTTCTAAAATACGATAACGTAGGTTTCCTAATTTAGGTATCCATATTCTCTTTTTATGGAATCTCCAAATTCCATATGTTCCTTGTTCCAATTCTTTTAGCATACCTTTTAATTTTTCAGTATCATCCTTGATTACTGATTCTTGTGCTTCTCTTATCTGATCATTTAAATCTACTTGCAGATTTAATTTAAGAGAACGTATCCTTTTTGGCTTTTCATGATACTTTTGGCTTAAAGCATCTGCTACTACATTTCCTTTTCCTTCATGATGCTGGATATCACAATCATAATCACTAAGCATCTCCATCCAGCGTCGTTGTCTCATATTCAACTCCTTTTGCTTGAAAATATACCTTAAACTCTTATGATCAGTGAATACGGTAAACTTACTACCATAAAGGTAATGTCTCCAAATCTTAATAGAAAAAATTATAGCTCCTAATTCTAGATCATGGGTTGAATAATTCTCTTCATGATTATTTAGTTGTCTAGATGCGTAAGCTATAACCTTTTGACGTTGCATTAATACACATCCATAGCCTAATTTAGAAGCGTCACAATAGACTATGAACTCTTCAGCTCCTTCGGGTAATGCTAGTATGGGTGTAGGGGTTAATCTTTGCTTAAGGATTCTAAAAGCTTCTTCTTGTTTTAATCCCCATTCAAACTTAACAGATTTACAGGTTAGCTTAGTTAAAGGAATGGCTATTCTAGAAAAATCTTGGATAAATCTTCTATAATAACCGGCCAAACCTAAGAAACTTCTAACCTCGGTTGGTGACTCAGGGGTTTTCCGTTTAGTAATTGCCTCGATTTTTATTGGATCCACATGAATTCCTTCATGATTGACTAGGTGTCCGAGAAATTGTACCTGTTCTAACCAAAATTCACACTTAGAAAATTTAGCATAAAGCTTTTCCTTTCTTAATAAACTTAAAAGTGCATGCAAATGCTTTGCATGATCCTCTTTATTCTTAGAGTAAATGAGAATATAATTTATAAAGACGATTATGAATTTATCCAAATATGGCTTACATATTCGGTTCATCATGTCCGTAAATGCAGCTGGGGCATTGGTTAAACCAAATGTCATGATAGTAAATTCATAATGGCCATACCTTGTTCTGAATGCGGTTTTAGGAATATCTTCTTCCTGTACCTTTAATTGATGATGTCCTGACCTTAAATCGATTTTAGAGAAAAATCGAGCTCCTTGTAGTTGATCAAACAGATCATCGATTCTCGGTAATGGGTACCGGTTCTTAATCGTAACCTTGTTTAATTCACGGTAGTCAATGCACATACGCATTGATCCGTCCTTCTTTTTAACGAATAAAATCGACACTCCCCATGGTGACGAACTTGGCTGTACAAATCCTTTTTCCAACAATTCATCTAATTGTTTCTTTAATTCCTGCATTTCTGCGGGTGCCAAACGGTAAGGTGTTTTGGCAATCTGTGCGGTTCCAGGTAGTAGGTGAATTCTGAATTCAACTTCTCTGTCCGGTGGTAGTCCTGGTAATTCTTCTGGAAAAACATATGAAAACTGAGATACTACTGGAATATCTTTTAAATTCTTTCCTTTAGTGTTAGTGATTATGGAAATCAAATACACTAATGACCCTTTTCTTATGTAACTTGCAGTTTTCATCACAGAGATAAATTTTGTAGATCTAGATGGTTTATCTCCTTTTATTGTGATCGTTTTACCTTTTGGTGAATTTACTTGAATTGACTTTTGATCGCATAAAATACTGGCTTTATTGGCTATTAACCAATCCATTCCTAAAACAACATCGAATCCTGCCAGATTCATGGGATAAAGGTTTGCAATAAATTTCTGATTTAAAATTTCTATTCTTGCTCCCTGCAAGATTTCAGAAATCCTAATGGTTTCTCCATTAGCTGTCTCTACTAGACATTCTTGTGGTAGTTTAGTTAATGATTGATTTAGATATGCAAGATGATGTATTAATAAAACTTTGGTTTGCACCAGAGTCAAATAATACTTTAGAAAAAATATCATTAACTAAAAACGTACCAGCTATGACATCTGGAATCATTTTAGCTTCATCTGCAGTCAGAACAAATGCTCTAGCATTTTGAGTATTCTTGTTGTTTGTAGCTGGAGCTAATTTTGGGCAATTAAGCTTGATATGACCTTGTTCTCCGCAGTTGTAACATATCTTGTTATTAGCTTTCTTTCTGCAGTTTTCTTCCTTGTGTCCCGATATTTTGCAAAAGTTACAATATATAGAGCATCTTCCTGAATGCTTTCTTTTGCAATTCTTACAGTAAGATGCAGAAGTAGAACCTATATTTCTCCCACGGTTAGAATTTCTAGAACGAAATTATTATGTGAGTTTCTGTCACGGCCCCCGACCCACCCTGGACGGAATCGGGAGCCGCGAACAGCACAGTGGTACCGGTGATTATTTTGAAAACGTTGCAACGGAAATTTCATCAGGACCGTGAGTTAGGAAAAATATCAGAGTTTAGAAACACCGGATTTTATTTATTAAATAGATGGGATAAACCCATGTTTTACAATGGTAGCTTTAATAAAGATAAATTTTATTACATAAAACAATATTTCTTAATTTGATTTAATTAATAAACTAAGCCACTTCTTGAAGCCTTTCAGTGCCGTATCCATCTTTTACTCCAATTTACTGTAATTACCTAAAACGCGTTTTAAAAAGGTTTTGTCAGCAGGAAATACTGGTGAGTTCATTCATTTCATAAAACATATTTGTTATAATTCATAGCATTAAGAGTTTTTACATTTGCTTCTTAAAGATTGGCAAAGATTTAATCACTACAAAGTATAACTAGAAAATAGTGTTATAAATTACAATATTAAGGGAGATTACAATGTTTCAGATATCAACCAACTACCCACAGTATTTGTCATCGACTCGTTTCGGTGACTGTGGTCATATTACTATTGAGTCCGTTCACCCAATAGTAACGAGTATCATTAATTAGGTTCGCCCACCTAAAGTGATAAAAACAGTAGTAATGTGCACAATACCCCACATACCGGCTGTAATTTAGTGATTACATAAACTTAATCACTGTAATTATAACTTTGAAAATATTTAAGAATTTATAAAGCATTTTGATAAAAAGAGAATGACTCACATTATAAGCATGCAGATTCATACGGCCAAAGTTTAGTCTACAGATAAGCCTTGATATATTGCAGATTTATACAGGCAGAGCTTAGCCTATTGATTTAGCCTTGCAACCTAGTGCACACGAACTAGGTAGGTAACTTAATACAGCATTTACGATAACTCACGAGATTAAAACCCTCACAACGAATGACAAAGTGCAATCACTTAAACATCCATCGGATTCACAACGAATGACAGAGTATTCCCCGAATTCGGGTGGTACTCAAACATCCTGTCGGAATCACGACAAATGACAAAGGATAGTACTTAAACATCCATAGGATAGTTTTTATCGATCGGACATTGAATCGTAGTAGCGATTGAGTTAATACCCGACATCGTAGCAGCACCCCGCTATACTAATTAGTGATTCGTGTGTGTTTTTAGAGTATTTGGACGATATCTCAGCGTGTATTTTGAGTTTCTTCGTCGTTTCAGTGCCCAGAATCAAGTCCCAGACGCTACTATTTATACATGAAATTTGTCATGCTTACGGACCGTAAGACTCCTCCCTTACGGTCCGTAAAGGTTGCATTTTCACTATAGCTTTGCCACGTGTGTGTGTAGGCCTGCTGAGTTGACGGAATCGAGAAATTCAATTTTGACAGCGTTTTGTGAGGATAATCGTTGAGTAGGGAATACCCCCCCTGAGTTTTAGGGGCCCTGATCCTGATTCTGATTGTTCTGAAAATTTTAGGGTTTGTGCAGAATCACTTGGGTGTCTCAATTAGGGTTTCCTATTGGATAAAATAATAAAATAAATAGGACTTTTAATGAGAGTTGTTACATTCTCCCCACCTTGTTTTAAATCTCGTCCTCGAGATTTGGGTTACCGATATTTCTTTTAGATTTATGTCATATTTTAGTCAACAAAATGACACAGAATTAAATATCAAATTTTGTGAATACGAGTTGTATAATAAGTTGGATTTAATGATTCAACTGAATTAGTTCAAGAAATTGATGACAAACGAATGGGATGAAATGATATAATTTCCAAGGTGACTAGTTTCAAGCAAAAAAAATATATGACGAATGTGAAGGATTCTTAGAATCAATAAAAATTCTTTGTCAAAAGAAAGCTTACTTTGATTGGCAACTGAGGAAGACTTAGAATTGACAGGTTCCAATTGAAATAAAGGCATGAAAAATGATTTGTCAAATATTAAATTATGATATGAGAAAATCAACGTGCTGAGATGAATGAATTGCAAAGATACACCAAAAGACAATAGAGTTAGTGTATCATTATTTAAAGTTCCAAGTTGTTTTAATTGTGAAATAATGTAATAGTACACTATTAGTGACCATATTTTTCATACTATATCCTATAGATCGAAATATAATAAGAACAAGTTGTTTTAGCATGACCAATTTATATTATATTTGTAAAGCAAATGTAATATATATTATTTGTGTACTTGTCTGAAGCGTATCTTATATATATAAATACTATGTAATATATATTATTTATTATGGATTTTTACTATATGTAAATGGTCACCACTTTTAAATATTATTTTAGTATTTTACTATACTATGTAAAATAACTTATATTTATTATGTAATATATATTACAAAATATCGCAATGAAGTTATTACATTACAAAATATTTTAGTATTATTTGTAAAAGAATTCACGATTATTTATAACGTTAAAAGAAAATTTAAAGGTGTAAAAATATTTATTGTACAAAATATTTGTACAAATACTTTTGTACATATATTACACTTAATGGGTCGATTCTATGGGATTACTAATTTTCATTTTGAAATCATATAACGTTGTGAATGTATTTACAAATGTTGTAAATAAATTAAAACGGGGACTATTCTTATATAGTACAATGTTCCCCTAACCCAACGTAGTTGATGACTACCATATTATTCTTATATGGTCATTTTCTTACCAAAGCGTTACGGTACATAGTTACCACAAAACATGTAATAGACAATTATTTATATAATTTTATTCGTCCCTCTAATTCTTGTATTGTTTTATGAAAATATGACTTCTCTTTACAGTATAAAGTATATATAAAATATTTCTACATATAATTAAAATTTACTAATTAAGTATGATAACTTAATTTATATATATTAACTAGTCATTATCATGGTCGGATATTGGTTAGTGCTGCCTTGTTTAAGCATAGGTGGCCAGTCCATGCCTAACTAAGGCTAGGCTATTCAATACCTGCCCCTGACAATAACCCTAGTACTTAAAAATAATACTAACACTACTATTATTAATATATTATTACTAATAATATTAATTATCAATAACTTAAACATAAATTTAAATGAGAGTATACCTCAAATAAAAATATAAATTCTTCACCTCAATGGTTTAATAAGAATATATTTTGTAAATTAGGTAATCACTTATATAAGTTTCCATATATAACTAATTTTATATAATGTTTTTCTATTGAAGATTGTTAAAGCAATAATTATCATGAAAGGATCAATTGATGTTGTAAGAATCATTAAGAGATACACTGAAATATGACAAGAATTTGTGTATCATTATCTTAGCACACGATTTGTGTTAAGATGGTTTTTATTAACAAAGCAATTTAATATATAATTAAATAAATAATTAAATCCGTATATGATATATATAAACGAGATTAGTGCAAGCTTTAAATTTTGTGAAAATGTCAGTACAAGGTGATCATGATCAAAGAAATGATTTAATGAAGTCGAAGATTTAAACAAGCCTATTATGGTTCAAAACAAATGAAGTGCTTGTTGGGACTATTTTGAATATGATAGCTTTCATCCATCATATGGGATCTTGAAATGAATATGTAATGTGAGCAAGTCAAATAATTTGAACTTGATTTAAACAAAACAAGTTTTAATAAGAAAATTCGAACATGGTCACAATAGAAACTATGTATGTCAAAGAAAATTAAATTTTTCAAGAAATTCATTGACTCGATATCAAGGAGTTATTGTTTTGCAATAATGTGGTTCATAGTGAAAAAAAAAACGGAATGATATTTGAGTTTGGTTAAAATAACAAATCGGAATGAAGCCCTCCAGTGGTCTTTATAAATCAAATGAACCAAATGCATAGCAAATAATGCATGTGTAACGTGTGGATTTACCAAGAAATGAAATAGATCAATATTCGCTACTATGAAAGAAATCCTCATGGTATGATGACTATTAGGGAAAGTAAAAATATGAAAGTTAATTTATTATATGCAAAAGTCAGAATTTCAACGAAAGAAATATAAGAACTTCTATCTGGAATTTCGTGTAATAACTGTTGTTAAGTGACATTACCAGGGAATGTGAATAAAATGAAATAAGAACTTTGCAAAGGTATGTGACTCCTTTTTCAGTGCTAAAAATTATGACTCTGATTAGACTGTGCACGGATGTTTGTGAAATTCTGTTCTAGCGTACCTCAGCGATATTCATTTTGTAGGATCATGTGGCAAAGTGCTTCTTTTTTATTAGTAGTTCTTCTACTGACGGAATTAGTATTGGTGTCATCGTGTCTAAATTATATTTTCCAAAGGTCTTGCCTTGGAAATCGTGTGTGATATATTTTAACGTCTGTGGATTTATAATTAAATTTTCATGTTTTTTCTTGTATATTATCACAACTTTACATGCTTCTTACTTGCGTTAATAGTTTATGGTAACGCTTTAGAAATTCTTTTGATGGCGTTTTAACTTAAAGGGTTTTCCATTGTTTATTTTATCACACGGGCTACGAGACAGATGATCAAACGAAATAATGTTTGATATCGGAAAAGAGATTCCTAGTAGAGAAATCTAGACACATATGTTTGTGCTTTATTCCTAATTGACTTTTTGGAATTTCTTATAGATATACATATCTATATAATCACATATTTCACATACTGAAATAAACATACCATCTATCAGGTCAATGTATTTAACAGATTCATATTTCCAAAAACCAGTCAAATATCTGGTCATAATACTATTTAGGGAAATCTTGTCACTCGTTTGACATATTATATACCCCGTCTTACCCGGTTCGCGCCGGAGAGGTAACCTTAGTATATCCGGACAAACTGGAGAGTCTGCTACACCATACCCAGTCTTGCCGGAGAAAATTTTCTATTTCCCATAAATAGTATCTTTTTCAAAAGTGCCACTTTTATTAGGCTTTTATCCAGAATTAGGGAAATTTGTATTCCCGTTTCATATCTTATTCTAGACCAATTAATATCACTAAGCAATAATTACTATTAATTCTTGCTGATTTATCATATCTTGTAATATTCTAATTACCATTCTTATGGCATACAAAAATCCATCATAATTTATTCACATAAGTACTTAGCTTATCTTGAAGTTTATACTAAGGCATTTTTTCTTAAGTTCAAGTCTAAATGCTATCATGGGTGCTACCAGTTAATAGCAATCTCCTAACTCTTTTATATAAACTTAGGTATTATTATCACAACACCTAAAGGCTTAAAGCAGTGGCTCTGATACCACCTTCTGTCACGGCCCCCGACCCACCCTGGACGGAATCGGGAGCCGCGAACAGCACAGTGGAACCGGTGATTATTTTGAAAACGTTGCAGTGGAAATTTCATCAGGACCGCGAGTTAGGAAAAATATCAGAGTTTAGAAACACCGGATTTTTATTTATTAAATAGATGGGATAAACCCATGTTTTACAATGGTAGCTTTAATAAAGATAAATTTTATTACATAAAACAATATTTCTTAATTTGATTTAATTAATAAACTAAGCCACTTCTTGAAGCCTTTCAGTGTCGTATCCATCTTTTACTCCAATGTACTGTAATTACCTAAAACGCGTTTTAAAAAGGTTTTGTCAGCAGGAAATATTGGTGAGTTCATTCATTTTATAAAACATGTTTGTTATAATTCACAGCATTAAGAGTTTTTACATTTGCTTCATAAAGATTGGCAAAGATTTAATCACTGCAAAGTATAACTAGAAAATAGTGTTATAAATTACAATATTAAGGGAGATTACAATGTTTCAGATATCAACCAACTACCCACAGTATTTGTCATCGACTCGTTTCGGTGACTGTGGTCATATTACTATTGAGTCCGTTCACCCAATAGTAACGAGTATCATTAATTAGGTTCGCCCACCTAAAGTGATAAAAACAGTAGTAATGTGCACAATACCCCACATACCGGCTGTAATTTGGTGATTACATAAACTTAATCACTGTAATTATAACTTTGAAAATATTTAAGAATTTATAAAGCATTTTGATAAAAAGAGAATGACTCACATTATAAGCATGCAGATTCATACGGCCAAAGTTTAGTCTACAGATAAGCCTTGATATATTGCAGATTTATACAGGCAGAGCTTAGCCTATTGATTTAGCCTTGTAACCTAGTGCACACGAACTAGGTAGGTAACTTAATACAGCATTTACGATAACTCACGAGATTAAAACCCTCACAACGAATGACAAAGTGCAATCACTTAAACATCCATCGGATTCACAACGAATGACAGAGTATTCCCCGAATTCGGGTGGTACTCAAACATCCTGTCGGAATCACGACAAATGACAAAGGATAGTACTTAAACATCCATAGGATAGTTTCTATCGATCGGACATTGAATCGTAGCAGCGATTGAGTTAATACCCGGCATCGTAGCAGCACCCCGCTATACTAATTAGTGATTCGTGTGTGTTTTTAGAGTATTTGGACGATATCTTAGCGTGTATTTTGAGTTTCTTCGTCGTTTCAGTGCCCAGAATCAAGTCCCAGAAGCTACTATTTATACACGAAATTTGTCATGCTTACGGACCGTAAGACTCCTCCCTTACGGTCCGTAAAGGTTGCATTTTCACTATAGCTTTGCCATGTGTGTGTGTAGGCCTGCTGAGTCGACGGAATCGAGAAATTCAATTTTGACCGCGTTTTGTGAGGATAATCATTGAGTAGGGAATACCCCCCCCTGAGTTTTCGGGGCCCTGGACCTGATTCTGATTGTTCTGAAAATTTTAGGGTTTGTGCAGAATCACTTGGGTGTCTCAATTAGGGTTTCCTATTGGATAAAATAATAAAATATTAGTCATGCAATTACCAGTGTGGGGTTTATGCACTAGAAATAATTTTTGATATAATACGATAAAGAATAGTGGTAAAGTACGGTTTCATCACATGTATTTCCTACATAAGATATCTTATTATATTACAGTTACAACTTCATACAATTATGTTGCAAAATTTTAATGAATGCCTCGCATGATCATGCCTTTTATTGTATAGCTAGCTCTATGGCTTTCAAAGAGGCGTGTATGGTTCATTTTCATTTTATTCATTTTTACTTTATGACTGACCCATAACCAAATGTGTCGGCATGATAATATAATATAACTGACCCATTCGGTTATATTCCATGTTCATTATATGGTTAACGACATCTAATTAACCACTTGGGTTGTGGTACAATTAACCAACTATTTGGGCTTGACTAAATTGATACAAAAATAAAACAAATAATGTAACTTTGTAGATTTGCCCAAAGGACAACCAATGCATGAAATATTAGTTTGTATTAACATGAAGAGAACAATTGAAAAATATAAAGACAAAAAGACGATAATGTGGATGACGAAGCCTCCTGAGCCAAAGAGTAGAAGATACAGCGGTAGTGGAATAAACAATCTTAAGAAGAGCGTGGAGTTGCGAAAGACGAAGAGAGTAATAGAGCCCGTGAGGATGATAAATGGTGTAGACTCGTCCTTTACAACAAAAAGGAATAGTGAAATTAAAAAAAAACTGTTATCTAAGCAAAAAAAGTTAACTGGTAATTCTTTTTTGATGTCAGGAACATGAAAGATGTCAGATTTAAAAAAGATTTTTTTGAGAAATGAATTTTGAAAGAACCAATATGAAGAATAGGAACACATCATCACTACCATGAAGGAAATCATTACCATGGTATGCCTCTAAAGGTCAAGCTTGCTAAATTAGATGTCACATGATTGTTGGCTCCTGTGTCTGGTTACCAAGTAGTGCCTGCAATGGGTTGTGCATCTGCATAGTTGGTTGGTGGACGAGCACGAATGGTTGACGGGTCACGGTTGGGGCGGTTTGAAGGAATGTGACCAATTCCACCACGATTGTAGGTACTGTACACTATATTTTGAGTTGATGCATTAGATAATTGACAATAGTTATCTCATCGACTAAGTCCTCTGGTGGTTTTAGTGTAGTAGTAGTTGTTGTAACCACCATGATATGACCCATGTCGTCTATAGTATCGCTACCTTGATTATTGCTAGGACGAGCACTATTAAAATCTAAGGAGGTTGGGAGAGTTGTAATGCTTGGCATGGGCTGATAACCAAGCGGGGGTGTCATTTGTTGAAGGGCCATAAGTTGTTGTTATGATAAGAAAGAGCCATGGTAACAACAAAGGCATTAGATGTAGTTTGTTATCGACGCTTTCTCATCATGTAGTCATGGTTACTTAGAAAACCATAAAGCTCATTGAATGTCAGAGGAGATAAACGGGCAAGTATGGTGGATTTGAGGCCATTGTATTCTTCACGAAGACCTGGGATGACATAAAGCACAATGTCCTTAACCTGAACTGGCTTGCCATTGTTGGTTAGGTCATTAGCATATCACATCCTTGTACACGACTTAAATAGGGAAGATGTGTTTCATCTCTTTTCATTTGAAGCTTAAGAAGTTGTGTCTTAAGCGTGTATTCTCAAGAAGTATTGCGCAGAGCATATGTCTATTCAAGAGATAGCCAAAGTTCATGAGATGTGGTTCCCTAAAGATGAGCAAATAATGCTTCTGAAACTGTAGAGATCACAATTATGCATACATAGGCATGATTGGTTATCCATATGAGAAAACTAGGATTGACAGTAATGGCAATAAAAACATTAGATCCAGTTACTAGGTATTGATTAAGACAATTGAGCCATCAATGTAACAAAAAAAATTGTAATTAGATCAATCATTATTTTCTAGTAGCCATAGTTTGTTGGGGGAAAACGTGAAGGCAAACTTGTGAAAGTTGTGAGATGCCCTTTCAATTGATGTAAAAGCAGTTAGGCTTTTCATAGTGTTGTGACAAGGCTATGAAAAAACTATTGGGCTTTGCGAAAACTTGGACTATGCAAAAAGTTTAAGCAATCCGAAAAGTAGGCTATGCGAAAACTATGGTATACGAAAAGTTTAAGCTAAGCGAAAAGTAGACTATACGAAAAGTTCAGCAATGTAACTCTAATCTATGGCAGCAATTGGGCGATGTTGTGTAATCTGAAGAACGAGGTAATCCGAAAATCGATGTAGGCGATGCTAATGAAACTGTAGATCGATGTTGGCAATGTTGTCGATCCGCGGAACAAGTGGGAAGAAGAGCAACTATATGCTCTGATCGGAATCATATTAGAGAGATTGTGACACTTGATGACCATGGGCGTTATGTGCTTTAGCGACCTTGGTTGTACGATTCAATGAGGTAAAAAAACCAAGAAAGCTCTGATACCATATTGAGTAAAGGCAAAAGGAATGTGCGGTGCTTATGATTGATTGTAGCGGTGTGTACTGGGTCAGTTTTGGCCCAAAACCTTAACCGATCAGTTAAGGTGGTTTTGATTAATCGGTTTTGAAGGTTATAAGATTGGTTAACCATGAATTTTGGCTTGGATAAAAATAGCTCAAAACAATATAATTATGCATTATTTAGTCTTGAAAGTTTGGGCTTGAAATATTTTAACCATAGAGTAAATTGATATTACATATATGTACATATACTCTATAATTATATATATATATATATATATATATATATATATATATATATATAGTGAACACTATTGTATTTGCGAACTGAGTGAACAAATTTTGGCCATTTATTTACACATGTGGATGGCTAGGATTTAATCATCAAATCGTAAAATACACTGGTATATTTCATCATCAAATCATGGCCATTGATCTACACACATGTATGGCCAAGATTAGTTCGCTCAGTTCACAAACTACACTAGTGTTCACTCTTGAACCTAATCCTATATATATATATATATAATTGATTTGGTGCGGTTTTGGGGGGTTTGGAAACCTTGTTAACCATAACCAACCCACTATTATTGGTTTTCAAAAAATCATTGAACCAACCCACTATTATTGGTTTTCATAAAATCATTGAACAAACCACTTGATTTTATTATGGTTTTGTTATATCAGTTTGGTTTCATTGGTTAATTCGGTTTTGGGTTCCTTAATTTAGTTTTTTCTGCAATCCTAATTGATTGTATTCTAGAAAAGGGTATTACGAGAGGTATATATATATACATTTAAAGGGAAATTTGATTTTAACAATTCAAACTTTATGCCAGTGGCCGACATTAATTCCAACTTAAGAAATTCCTCACTATAGTGTAACACCTCGAAAATTCACGTCCTATAATGTAGTGACACGTGTCATAGACTTGAATGTGTGAAAGAATACTCTAGAGGGACTAAAGTTGACAAACATGGAAAGTATGTGAATATAGGGGTTCATGTAACACCTCGAAAATTCACGTCCTGTAATGTATTGACGCGTGTCATAAGTTTGAACGTGTGAAATAATACTCTAGAAGGACTAAAGTTGACAAACAAGAAAAGTATGTGAATGTAAGGGTTCAAAATGTCAACAAGGGCTAAACATACTTTACAGTAACCCTACATGATGCTCATACCTTCAACCGAATAAATCATGGATCATACGAAGCTAAATATGAAAGAAAGTGAGAGATTACAAACTATAGGGGTTAAATGTGTCAACATGTTTAAATTATACCTCTGAGTGACCTTTTAGCGTACCTGAAGCTTTGTAACGGTAAATTATGCTCACTAGAATACATGATAAAAATTTCATAAAGTTTCGTTACCGTATGAGAAAGTTATGACCAAATTCGTACATGAGGGGTTAAAGCGTCAACCTTGAAAATTATGACTTTTCGGGTAATAACAAAGTGACCAAGGACTTAAAAAAGTGGGTATAAGTCTTGAAGCCCTTGTAAGTAAATGTGAAGGGGTCAAAGTGCAAGAAATAAAGTTGGTTGACCTTTCGAAAGGCCAAGAGACAAAGATGCAACAACTTGAAAATGTGAAATCTGAATACGAGGCTCAGGCGGGCCGCGTAAGCCCTAACAATACCTTACGCGGGCCGCGTCCGATCCCCAGTTACAGGAACTTTAGACAGCAGCCTGTTTTCATGCGATAACCGACCCAAAACAGATATTTTCGCTATATGGGCGACCCCTAAACAGTCCTAGGCACTTAGGGACATCTGTGGATGATCCATGGCCATTGCTAGGCTTGTGTGTCAATGATCTAAGTGAGATTAAACACTATATAAAGGCCTCTTGTTGCAACCATTTGTTCACACCTTTCTTCTGCATTTCTGGAGCTTCCTGGAGCTTAAGAGCAGACCCAAGTCTTTCCTAATTGTGCATAGGACTTCAGTAAGTATGCTTAACCTTTCCTAGTTGAGTTTTTACTTAGTTTTACCTTAAAAGTCAAACCATCGTAATTACCGTTTGACTTAGCAATTAATCATTAATGGTCCAGTGATTAGTCGAATTGAAAGTAGTTATAAGTTGGTAATTATGTGGGCAATAAACCCTTAAAAGGGCACCCTCTGATTCCCACTCTAACTAGACCATTTGTCGGGTCAAATTGATTAGAAAAAGTCAACAGAATGATAATTTTCAAATTAACATGTAATTAGCAATGTAGAAGGCATGTAAACTATTTTATCACTCATATCACTTGGTAATAAGTATAATAACTGGTCTAAGCTTGTTTAATCCGACAATTTTCTGTTTAGACCCGGTTCGGAACCGAAAGTCGCAAAGCTTTGACTTCAGTTCTGACCCGATTTTGTATGATTTGGAAATGCCTTAGAGCTTCCTTAGGACCAGGTTACATGCTAGTATAACCCTCTGTGATTATACACCTTGGTTCATTAGTTATCCGATTAATATGCATGATTCCGTTAATTGCCTATATGTTGACTATTTTGCCCTTTTCACCATAAAACGTGATTCTTGAAAATGTAAAAGAGTGGAAACCTTAGTTACTGATTTATAAACTTGTAACCAAAATTTGACATCAGTTTGAGGTGTAGATTGAGAGTTATGCTCATTAGCGTAATTAGAAAGCTTTTAGCGATTAATCGGCATAATTAGCGTATAGCCTATTTAAACCTACTTTTTGATATCAAACTTCTTAACCACTGATGTAATATAATATTTTGGGATTTTTGAAGATTTTTAATTAATTTTAGACTGAGCATAACTTAGAGTTATAAGCTTGATCCGGTAATTGTCGGTTTTGCCCTTTCGGGCTATAAAATGAGTTTTACATATCTATTTGACCCCAAACCTTTTGGTACTGATTTTATATGATAAATAAATCATTTTTGACCTTCTGGAATAATAAAAATATCAGCTCTCTATATAGAACCCGGAAACGGCTTCTAATCGCCTTTTTAAGCGTTTTTAACGCATAGTATGTACTAAAACTATTTTAAACATACAAGGGTTGATACCTACTGATATTTTAGGTAAATTATAAAATTTTAACAGTAAGCAAAAGTTGTTTAACTCAGACTTCAGTTTTGAGCTATTCGGCTTATGTAAAATTACCAAAATGCCCCTACGGTGCATAGTTTGGTTATAATTGATAAATTTCACATATATGCAATACCCTACTGTTATAACTTATCAAATTAAGTATTTTTGCTGATTACATCAGACCTGTAACTCAGGTTAATACTTAAACTCTTTTATAACCTTGTAAATGACCAAAATGCCCCTACGGGGCATAGTGTGTGTTTAAATTCGTTTCGGGCATAATAAAAGATATCTTACTGATGTCACAACATATTTATGGCATATTAACTTAGGAAACATGTATATGGCTCTAATGATTACCCGTTACGCCTCTTGCGTGTTCGGTTCGGTTTATGTAACTAGTTTACATAAATTAGCCGAAACGGGTCAAACCTTATCGGTTTTATCTCAAAATCCGGAATGTGCTTAGATTACCCATATAAGACAAGTATTTAAACTTGTCGGGTCTAAATCACATTCTATTCCGGTCTTCGCTTAATCGTGTGTACGAACCGTATCTTTCTTTAAAACTAACCGGTCTAAGCTTAAGCTTAACTAAAGACCGTTAGGATTCTAATAGGTTATTATAAACCTTTGTTCCAGAATAGGAGACCCGGTAAAAGCTACCCGCATTTGCTACTTGTGAATTATACTTGCAAAGGTAAATACTTTTAACTTATTTTCCCTTATACGGGCTTGGGGTACGGTATAAAAAATACCGCTTGGTCGGGCATTCGACCTTAATCGATTGGTGGTTAAGTATTATAGAGATGACCCGTTTAAATATGTTTTGTTTGCCTAAACGCCTTTGGGGGGTTAATGACCATGTCCCGGATATCCTTGGCATCATTTTACGAAATGGCCACGACCTAAGAGCGGAGTGTAGGCGTACACTCGTCAGTGCATAAATAAATTATGTGGTGTGTCTATTGATCTTTAACCCGGCACGAACCGGGCTACTGAACGCATAAGGAACATGTAATCCTTTTACAAGTTTATATATTTAAATAATTATCCCAAGTTATAAAAATGTTTGTGCCACGTGCATTCAAATCAATTTTATTAAACCATTTCAAAATGAGTCAGTTGATTGTATTTACCAGTGTAAACTAACGTATTTTCCCAAAAAGGTTAAGTGCAGGTACTATGCGAACTAGGCTGGCTTTCTCCTAGCATCCACAATAAGTCTCGCAAGCTTGGATGTCAAAACTGTTGAACAATGTTTCCTATTTATTTTTGATCCGTCTGTTGATAAATTTCAACTGTCGTGATACTTGATATTACAATTATATTCGGTTGAAATATATCTTTCATTTGCTTCCGCTGTGCATTTAAATATTGTGTTGTTTGACTGTAATGTTGCCAACCACGTCACGATACTCCCCCACCGGGCCCACCGGTCAAACGTGGAAATATCGGGGTGTGACAGGTTGATCTCAGAGCCAACGTTGAGTGAATTAAACACTAGCCTTTTATGTTTAATCTTAGTTACACAATTGCACATTCCAAAATTTTCGAGGCTAGACAAAGAACATAGGAACAATCCAAATTTGTTTCAATTTATTTTTAACTTTGTCTTTTATTTTATATATTCTTGTTGTTATCTTATGTTATATTGACAGGTCTAAATATGCCGCCAAGATTTTTCAGACGAAGAGGACGAGGCAAGGGGCCAATCACCGCCCCCAATGATCACGAAGCCGGGCCTTCGCACAGGCGAGCTCCTTCTAACACTGCGAGTGCCGATCCGCGAGAGTACTAGAGGACCAATGTGGAGCCCGCTAGACGGTCTGTTTCACACAGTTCAACGCCTCCCTTTCGTAACTCTTATGGGCTACAGTCGGAAAAGGAGCCCAATAACCCACAACCTTCTTACATACCTCTACAGCGATCCCTATCGCACCATTCCTTTGGAGACCCCACTCCCGTCTTTCAGGGCCGGTTTAACCCGGCAAACTACATACAAGAACCAGTGGGTTTTAACCCATTGGGGCCAGAGGATCATTTCTCCGGCGATCATGCAGAGGACATGGACGAGGACACGGATCCCGTTGAGCCTGCAACCGGGACCCCCAACCATCCTATCGAGGTCTCTGATGGTTCGTCTTTTCATGGATCACCCTACCATGGTCCAGATAGTTACCAGGCACGGTTTAACCAGTTCGAGTGGTATTTTACACCCTCGCATCATTCGTCGCCTCACCAGCAGTAGCAGCAGGATCCCTCTGGGGATTCACGTTTAGTGGCTGTCACGCCACCGCCTCCACCGCCACCAGTTCATCAAGCACCTCCAGAACCACCGAGGCGTAGGAGGACAGGCGCGCGAATATCCGCGCGTGGAGGGGATTTTCACTTCAGCACCCCTCTTCACTCAAGTGGCAGTCATTATCCGCCACTACATGAAGACCCGCAAACGGGTGGGCATTCAAACCCAGTTACACCGCAGCCACCACCGATGGGTTTTGATAACCCGATTCCTGCATACACTGGTTCAATGGCGTACAACCCGTTTGAGCAGCCGGCTCACACCAACTATAATTACGCGGAAGCCGACCCATACTTGGTAGCGGCCAATTACAATGCCCTTCACCCAGAAGGGCCATATGGAGCTCCTTGGGGAGTAGGGTACCCAACTCATGGGTACCAAATACCTGCTAGACCTATAATTCGGCAACAATCACAGCCGCCACGGTTTTCCCCACCAGAGCATGAAGAAATCCTTCAAAGATTGGACCAAGTTGAACGGGAAGTTCACAGGGATCGCAGGGAGCGACAAAGTTTCTTACAGGGATTGACAAGTTTAATAAAAGGGAAGAGCAAGAAGGACCATTGAATCCTTCAATTATTGATTGTATTTTCCTTGTTTCAGTTGAGCCCCTGCGTGGGCCTGTCTTGCTGTTTTGACCCCTGCGTGGGTATGTTTGTCTTTTGAGCCCCTGCGTAGGCCTATCTTTCTGTTAACCCCTACGAGGGTATGTTGTATGTTTAAGTCCCTACGTGGACTAGTATTTCAGTTTGACCCCTGCGTGGGTAAGTTTGTTTGGTTAAGCCCCTGTGTGGGCAAGTTGTTATGTTAAAAAGTCCCGTTTAGGGCGATGTGTAATCTTTTTAATAATTAATGGAATGTTAAATTTATAAATTTCATTTTTGCCATTATATGCATAAATAAATTATATATGAAATAAATGAATCAAAATCATTCCTTTTTAAAAATATATCTGCCTATTTAAATATTAATTAAGAATCTTAAAGGTATAACCTAGCCTCCGTGTCATTATAAGACCTGGCCAAGATGGTAAGACCTGTTTAAAGATTCGGATCCCTGTTAACATCTGAAAACATGTTACCGCTCCTGGCAGACGTGATTCGTTAAAATCACACGTCATTCTTATATAAGGATTCTTCAAAAGATTCCTAACCCAACTAAATGATCTATGCATCATGGGTTTAAATCATCAATTAAGATGATCATATTTTGACCATACATTGGTAATATAGTGCCTACGGGCCATACTCATTTTCATATGAGACAAAAGACAGTAGTAGTCTACGACTCTCTGTCAGAAAAAGGTAAAGAACTATGTTCAAACCTTAGAGCCTTGATTCTCTGAAATCATAGCTTATGTTTTAAAAATGTCCTTGTGACTAGGCCTCTTGTGCTACTAATAACACTGTTATGGTTCTGTAATTATGATAAATTATAATGAAAATCCTAAATAAATATAATTAACAAATTAACCAAATCTGGTCTCTGTTTACCGTGGTTAATGAATTGCCATAAAAGACATTTCTATAATAAACTCCCAAGTAAACTATTGTCATTGTCTTATGTAACAGTTTAAATTAAAATGGCTGACTCGGTTGGAATTAATAGTCACCCAAGGGAGAATAATGATAACGTCCGAATTAATATATCGGGTGCTGAACTGAAAGCGTTAGTAGACGACGCTGTTACAAAGGCCTTAGAGCGGCAGTATGAAGAATATAGCGGGACTCGAAGTAGGACGCTATCTACACCACATTCAAAGCCACCCTCCAAGAAGGATGAACCCAAGAAAGATGATGACGATCGTCACTCTTCAAACCATCAAAGTGTCCCATCTCAAAAGATCATACTGAATCAAGGACCCCGTGAAAAGGGTTGCTCCTACAAATACTTTGTTTCATGCAAACCCAGGGATTTCACTGGGGAGAAAGGAGCTATAGACTGTATGACATGGCTGGATGAGATGGATATTGTGGTTGATATTAGTGGTTGCTCTGCTAAGGATGTGGTAAAGTTTGTGTCTCAATAGTTCAAAGGTGAGGCCTTAGCCTGGGGGAGATCGTTGGTTCAAGCTACTGGGAAAATCCCACTGTACAATATGACGTGGGAATAATTTGTTGCCCTCATCAAAGAGAACTACTGTCCTCAGCATGAGGTCGAAAAGATTGAGTCGGATTTTCTGTCTTTGGTGATGACAAATCTAGATTGCCAAGCTTACCTTACGAGCTTTAATGCAATGTCAAGATTGGTTCCGTATCTGGTGCCCCCGGAACCCAAAAGAATAGCTCGTTTCATTGGGGGTTTAGCCCCAGAAATAAAGGCAAGCGTGAAGGCCTCTCGGCCAGCTACTTTCAGATCTGTAGCTGATATATCTTTGTCCCTCACACTGGACGCGGTCAGACAAAGATCGCTGAGGAACAAGGATGCCGAGAAAAGGAAACGTGAAGATGACAATTCACGAAGGTCAAACAAGAAGCACCAAGGAAACAGTGACCACAGGAAGGGGTCTGAATCTAGGAAGGATGGGCATCAATCTGGTGATAAGCCCAAGTGTAAGGTCTGCAAGAAACAGCACTTCAGGAAGTGCAGGTTTGAATCGAACTCGCAGACTCAGTCAAGAACATTTGCATGTGGTATATGCAAGTCCAAGGAACACAAGACCTTGGATTGCAAAAAGTTGAAGGACGCAACTTGCTACAGTTGCAACGAAAAAGGGCATATCAAGTCCAACTGCCCAAAACTTGCAAAGAAAGCTGAAGAAGGAAAGAAGACCAATGCTAGGGTCTTCAGGATGGATGCAAAGGAAGTTGTGCAGGACGATAATGTGATCACAGGTACCTTCCTTATAAACGATGTCTATGCAAGAGTACTTTTTTATTCAGGCGCTGATAAGTCTTTCGTAGATAATAAGTTTTGTGAATTGTTGAAATTGCCTGTTAGAACTTTAAGCGTGAAGTATGAGGTGGAATTAGCAGATGGCACCTTAGAAACCGCCTCAACCATATTAGATGGATGTTTTATATCCATTAAGAACCACTCTTTTCCTTTGTCCCTACTTCCTTTGAAGTTAGCCGGTTTCGACATCATATTAGGCATGGACTGGTTATCTCATAACCAGGCCCAGATTGTCTGCAATAAGAAGCAAGTGGTGATCAAGACTCCATCTGGTGAATCACTTACCATTCAGGGAGATACCCGGTATGGACTGCCTGAGTAAGTGACAATGCTCAAAGCCTCTAAATGTTTGAAGAAGGGTTGTGTCATCTACATGGCACAAGTGACTATTGATCAGCCGAAACCCAAGATTGAGGATATTCCAGTCATTTCTGAATACCCTGAAGTGTTTCCTGAAGATCTACCTGGCTTACCACCATATAGGCAAGTAGAATTCAGAATTGACATCATCCCTGGAGCAGCACCTGTAGCAAGGGCGCCTTATAGGTTGGCACCAACAGAGATGAAGGAATTGAGAACCCAACTAGATGAATTGCTAGCCAAGGGTTTCATTAGACCTAGTTCGTCCCCTTGGGGAGCACCGATCTTATTTGTCAAGAAGAAGGATGGATCGATGCGTTTGTGCATCGATTACCGTGAGCTTAACAAGGTCACTATCAAGAATAGGTATCCTTTGCCCAGGATCGACGATCTGTTCGATCAGCTTCAAGGGGCTAGTTACTTCTCCAAGATCGATCTGAGGTCAGGCTATCATCAATTGAAGGTTAAGGATGAAGATGTACACAAGACTGCATTTAGGACTCGTTATGGTCATTACGAGTTCCTAGTGATGCCTTTTGGGCTCAGTAATGCACCTGCCGCATTCATGGATCTCATGAATCGCGTATGCAAACCATACTTAGACAAATTTGTCATCGTCTTCATTGACGACATCCTCATCTACTCGAAGAACCAAGCTGATCATGAGAAGCATCTTCGATGTATCCTTTCACTACTTCAGCAGGAGAAGCTCTACGCCAAATTCTCTAAGTGTGAATTCTGGCTTTGAGAAGTCCAATTCCTTGGACATGTGGTTAGTGAGCGTGGTATCCAAATGGATCCCGCTAAGGTGGAAGCTGTCATGAACTGGAAAGAGCCAAAGACGCCTACATAGATTCGTAGCTTCCTAGGCTTAGCAGGATATTATAGGCGTTTCATTGAAAATTTTTCAAGGATTGTTGCACCCCTAACTTCCTTGACTAGGAAGAAAGTAAAGTTCGATTGGGGCCCTAAGCAGCAAGAATCCTTTGATATCCTAAAGCAAAAGTTGAGCAACACTCCTGTATTGACATTGCCTGATGGAATCGAAGAATTCGTAGTTTATTGTGATGCATCGCACACAGGTATGGGATGTGTGCTCATGCAGAAAGGCAAGGTTATTGCCTATGCATCACGACAGTTAAAAGTGCATGAAAAGAATTACACTGCCCATGACTTGGAGTTGGGTGCCGTTGTATTTTCACTAAAGCTATGGAGGCACTATTTATATGGTGTCAAGTGTGTGATCTATTCCGATCACAAGAGCCTCCAGCACCTGTTTAACCAAAAGGATTTAAACATGAGGCAACGACGATGGATGGAAACGTTGAATGATTATGATTGTGAAATCAGATACCATCCTGGCAAGGCGAATGTAGTCGCCGATGCCTTGAGCAGAAAGGAAAGGGTCAAACCCATCCGAATCAATGCCAAGAGCATTGAGATAAAGAACGGTTTGAATGAAAGGTTGTTAGCTGCACATAAGGAAGCTGTGTTGGAAGCTAACTATCCTAATGAAAAGCTTGGAGTAACCGAAGAACAGCTATCTCAGGGCAAGGACGGAATTCTGAGACTGAATTGACGAATATGGGTTCCAGTTTATGGAGGACTTCGGGAGGTTATCCTCGAGGAAGCCCATAGTTCCAAATACTCCGTTCATCCTGGAGCTGATAAGATGTACCAGGATCTAAGGGCAAACTACTGGTGGATAGGCTTGAAGAAGTCTGTAGCTACCCATGTAGCAAAATGCTTGACGTGTGCGCAAGTCAAAGCAGAACATCAGAAGCCGTCAGGTTTGCTACAACAGCCTAAACTTCCCATTGGAAGTGGGAAATGGTAACTATGGATTTTATCACCAAGTTACCTAAGACAATGAAGGAAATGATACCATTTGGGTGATCGTAGACAGACTGACTAAGTCAGCACATTTCCTACCCATTAAGGAGACCTATAGCTCCGACATGTTAGCCCAATTGTACGTGGATAAGATTGTAGCTTTACATGGCATACCTGTGTCTATTATCTCTGACAGAGATACTAGATACACGTCACATTTTTGGAAAAGTTTCCAACAATCTTTGGGCACGCGCTTAAATTTCAGTACAGCTTACCACCCTCAGACTGACGGACAGAGTGAGCGTACAATCCAAACCTTGCAAGACATGCTTCGAGCATGTGTGATTGATTTAGGTGGTAGTTGGGATAACCACCTCCCATTGATCGAGTTTTCATATAACAATAGCTACCATACCAGCATCAAGGCTGCGCCTTTCGAGGCCTTATACGGTAGAAAGTGTAGAACGCCCGTTTGTTGGGCGGAAGTTGGAGATGTCCAACTGACAGGACTGGAAATAGTCTTTGAAACGACCGACAAGATTGTCCAGATTCGTGACCGCCTGAAAGTTGCCAGAGATAGACAGAAAAGCTACGCAGATTTAGGGCGTAAACCTCCGAAATTTGAGGTTGGTGACAAAGTGTTGCTTAAAGTATCACCCTGGAAGGGAGTGATGCGATTTGGTAAGAAAGGTAAGTTAAGCCCGAGGTACATAGGACCATTCGACGTCATCGAATGTGTCGGATCAGTTGCTTATAAGTTAAACTTACCAGAAGAGCTCAGTGGTATTCACAATGTATTCCACATCTGCAATTTGAAGAAGTGTTTGGCTGATGAATCACTAGTCATACCACATACAGATGTGCACATAGAAGAGAGCTTGAAGTTTGTTGAAACACCTGTGTCGATCGAGGATTGACAGGTTAAGAAGCTTCGAAGGAAGCATGTGCCTATTGTAAAGGTAAAATGGGATGCGCGTAGAGGTCCCGAGTATACGTGGGAGGTGGAGTCCACAATGAAAGAAAAATACCCTTATTTATTTCAGTAAATCTCGAGGTCGAGATTTCTTTTAAGGGGGTGAGGATGTAACACCTCGAAAATTCACGTCCTGTAATGTATTGACACGTGTCATAAGTTTGAACGTGTGAAATAATACTCTAGAAGGACTAAAGTTGACAAACAAGAAAAGTATGTGAATGTAAGGGTTCAAAATGTCAACAAGGGCTAAACATACTTTACAGTAACCCTACATGATGCTCATACCTTCAAACGAATAAATCATGGATCATACGAAGCTAAATATGAAAGAAAGTGAGAGATTACAAACTACAGGGGTCAAATGTGTCAACATGTTTAAATTATACCTCTGAGTGACCTTTTAGCGTACCTGAAGCTTTGTAACGGTAAATTATGCTCACTAGAATACATGATAAAAATTTCATAAAGTTTCGTTACCGTATGAGAAAGTTATGACCAAATTCGTACATGAGGGGTTAAAGCGTCAACGTTGAAAATTATGACTTTTCGGGTAATAACAAAGTGACCAAGGACTTAACAAAGTGGGTATAAGTCTTGAAGCCTTTGTAAGTAAATGTGAAGGGGTCAAAGTGCAAGAAATAAAGTTGGTTGACCTTTCGAAAGGCCAAGAGACAAAGATGCAACAACTTGAAAATGTGAAATCTGAATACGAGGCTCAGGCGGGCCGCGTAAGCCCTAACAATACCTTACGCGGGCCGCGTCCGATCCCCAGTTACAGGAACTTTAGACAGCAGCCTGTTTTCACGCGATAACCGACCTAAAACAGATATTTTCGCTATATGGGCGACCCCTAAACAGTCCTAGGCACTTAGGGACATCTGTGGATGATCCATGGCCATTGCTAGGCTTGTGTGTCAATGATCTAAGTGAGATTAAACACTATATAAAGGCCTCTTTTTGCAACCATTTGTTCACACCTTTCTTCTGCATTTCTGGAGCTTCCTGGAGCTTAAGAGCAGACCCAAGTCTTTCCTAATTGTGCATAGGACTTCAGTAAGTATGCTTAACCTTTCCTAGTTGAGTTTTTACTTAGTTTTACCTTAAAAGTCAAACCGTCGTAATTACCGTTTGACTTAGCGATTAATCATTAATGGTCCAGTGATTAGTCGAATTGAAAGTAGTTATAAGTTGGTAATTATGTTGGCAATAAACCCTTAAAAGGGCACCCTCTGATTCCCACTCTAACTAGACCATTTGTCGGGTCAAATTGATTAGAAAAAGTCAACAGAATGATAATTTTCAAATTAACATGTAATTAGCAATGTAGAAGGCATGTAAACTATTTTATCACTCATATAACTTGGTAATAAGTATAATAACTGGTATAAGCTTGTTTAATCCGACAATTTTCTGTTTAGACCCGGTTCGGAACCGAAAGTCGCAAAGCTTTGACTTTTGCTTTGACTTCAGTTCTGACCCGATTTTGTAAGATTTGGAAATGCCTTAGAGCTTCCTTAGGACCAGGTTACAAGCTAGTATAACCCTCTGTGATTATACACCTTGGTTCATTAGTTATCCGATTAATATGCATGATTCCGTTAATTGCCTATATGTTGACTATTATGCCCTTTTCACCATAAAACGTGATTCTTGAAAATGTAAAAGAGTGGAAACCTTAGTTACTGATTTATAAACTTGTAACCAAAATTTGACATCAGTTTGAGGTGTAGATTGAGAGTTATGCTCATTAGCTTAATTAGAAAGCTTTTAGCGATTAATCGGCATAATTAGCGTATAGCCTATTTAAACCTACTTTTTGATATCAAACTTCTTAACCACTGATGTAATATAATATTTTGGGATTTTTGAAGATTTTTAATTAATTTTAGACTGAGCATAACTTAGAGTTATAAGCTTGATCCGGTAATTGTCGGTTTTGCCCTTTCGGGCTATAAAATGAGTTTTACATATCTATTTGACCCCAAACCTTTTTCTACTGATTTTATATGATAAATAAATCATTTTTGACCTTCTGGAATAATAAAAATATCAGCTCTCTATATAGAACCCGGAAACGGCTTCTAATCGCCTTTTTAAGCGTTTTTAACGCATAGTATGTACTAAAACTATTTTAAACATACAAGGGTTGATACCTACTGATATTTTAGGTAAATTATAAAATTTTAACAGTAAGCAAAAGTTGTTTAACTCAGACTTCAGTTTTGAGCTATTCGGCTTATGTAAAATTACCAAAATGCCCCTACGGTGCATAGTTTGGTTATAATTGATAAATTTCACATATATGCAATACCCTACTGTTATAACTTATCAAATTAAGTATTTTTTCTGATTACATCAGACCTGTAACTCAGGTTAATACTTAAACTCTTTTATAACCTTGTAAATGACCAAAATTCCCCTACGGGGCATAGTGTGTGTTTAAATTCGTTTCGGGCATAATAAAAGATATCTTACTGATGTCACAACATATTTATGGCATATTAACTTAGGAAACATGTATATGGCTCTAATGATTACCCGTTACGCCTCTTGCGTGTTCGGTTCGGTTTATGTAACTAGTTTACATAAATTAGCCGAAACGGGTCAAACCTTATCGGTTTTATCTCAAAATCCGGAATGTGCTTAGATTACCCATATAAGACAAGTATTTAAACTTGTCGGGTCTAAATCACATTCTATTCCGGTCTTCGCTTAATCGTGTGTACGAACCGTATCTTTCTTTAAAACTAACCGGTCTAAGCTTAAGCTTAACTAAAGACCGTTAGGATTCTAATAGGTTATTATAAACCTTTGTTCCAGAATAGGAGACCCGGTAAAAGATACCCGCATTTGCTACTTGTGAATTATACTTGCAAAGGTAAATACTTTTAACTTATTTTCCCTTATACGGGCTTGGGGTACGGTATAAAAAATACCGCTTGGTCGGGCATTCGACCTTAATCGATTGGTGGTTAAGTATTATCGAGATGACCCGTTTAAATGTTTTGTTTGCGTAAACGCGTTTGGGGGGTTAATGACCATGTCCCGGATATCCTTGGCATCATTTTACGAAATGGGCACGACCTAAGCGCGGAGTGTAGGCGTACACTCGTCAGTGCATAAATAAATTATGTGGCGTGTCTATTGATCTTTAACCCGGCACGAACCGGGCTACTGAACGCATAAGGAACATGTAATCCTTTTACAAGTTTATATATTTAAATAATTATCCCAAGTTATAAAAGTGTTTGTGCCACGTGCATTCAAATCAATTTTATTAAACCATTTCAAAATGAGTCAGTTGATTGTATTTACCAGTGTAAACTGACGTATTTTCCCAAAAAGGTTAAGTGCAGGTACTATGCGAACTAGGCTGGCTTTCTCCTAGCATCCACAATAAGTCTCGCAAGCTTGGATGTCAAAACAGTTGAACAATGTTTCCTATTTATTTTTGATCCGTCTGTGGATAAATTTCAACTGTCATGATACTTGATATTACAATTATATTTGGTTGAAATATATCTTTCATTTGCTTCCGCTGTGCATTTAAATATTGTGTTGTTTGACTGTAATGTTGCCAACCACGTCACGATACTCCCCCACCGGGCCCACCGGTCAAACGTGGAAATATCGGGGTGTGACGGTTCAAAATGTCAAAAATGGATAAATATATTTTAAAATTACCCTACATGATGTTTATACCTTCAAACGAATAAATCATGGATCATACGAAGCTAAATATGAAAGAAAGTGAGAGATTACAAACTACAGGGGTTAAATGCGTCAACATGTTTAAAGTATACCTCTGAGTGACCTTTTAGCAAACCTGAAGCTTTGTAACGATTAATTATGCTCACTAGAATGCACGATAAAAATTTCATAAAGTTTCGTTATCGTATGAGAAAGTTATGATCAAATTCGTATACGAGGGGTTAAAGCGTCAACTTTGAAAATTATGACTTTTCGGGTAAACATAAAGTGACCAGGGACTTAACAAAGTGGGTATATGTCTTGAAGCCCTTATAAGTAAATGTGAAGGGCTCATAATGCAAGAAATAAGGTGGGATGACCTTTCGAAGGGCCAAGAGCCAAGATGCAACAACTAGAAAAGGTTTGAAACTGACAGCAGGACTCAGGCGGGCCTCGTAAGCCTTAACAGAATCTTACGCGGGCCGCGTCCGATCCCCAGATGTAGAAAAGTGAGACAGCAGCTGTTTAAGCGCAATAACCGAATTAAAACAGATATTTCCACTCCATGGGCGACCCCTACATGCTTTTTAGACATTAGGGAACATCTGTAGATGATCCATGACCAATGGTAGACTTAGATGTCAATAATCTAGTGAGATTAAAGCACTATATAAAGGGCCATTAGTTGCAACTTTTGATCATACCATCACGACTTTGGAGCACAAGTGCCTTACCAAGTCATCTCTAATCGTGCATAGGACTTCTGTAAGTATACTTGACCTTCCTTGATTGAGTTTTACTTAGTTATTAGCATAAAAGTCAAACCGTCGTAATTAACGGTTGACTTAACGAGTAATCACTAATGGTTCAGTGTTTAGTCGAATCAAAGGTAGTAATAAGTTGGTAATCATGTGGGCATTAAACCCTTAAAAGGGCACCCTCTGATTCCCACTCTAACTAGATCAAATGTCGGGTCAAAGTTGTTTATAAAAAGTCAACAGAACCTTAATTTTCGGATTAACGCATAATTAGCAATGCTGAAGGTGTGTAACCTATTTTATCACTCATATAACTTAGTAATAAATGTAAGAACACGTCTAAGCATGTTCGACCCGACAATTTTCTGTTTAGACCCGGTTCAGAACCGAAAGTCGCAAGACTTTGACTTTTGCTTTGACTTCAGTTCTGACCCGATTTAGTATGATTTGGAAATGCCTTAGAGCTTCATTAGGACCAGGTTACATGTTGGAATAACCCTCTGTGTTTGGTTCATTGATTGCTCGATTCGTTTACATATTTCCGTTAAATTGCCTAATGTTGACCATAATGCCCTTTTGACCATAAAACGAGAATTTAAGAAATGTGAAAGGACAATAATCTTTATTACTGATTTATAAACATGTCCCTAAATTTTCACATCAGTTTGAAGTCTAGATTAGGAGTTATGCACAATGACGTAATTAGAACACTTTTTAGTAATTAAAAGGCGTCATTAGCATAAAGCCTATCTAAACCCAATTTAGACAACAAACCTTTTACCCACTAATGTAATATAATATTTTGGGATTTTTAAAGATTTTTAATTATTTTTGACCTGCTGATAACCTAAGGTTATGGCGTTGATTCGGTAAATACCGAATATACCCTTTTCGGTTATAAAATGAGTTCTACAAAGTATTTTGATGACAATCCAGTTGCTACTGATTTTATTTAATAAATGAAGTATTTTGAACTTTATAACCTGTCCAGAAAACTCAGAATTCCGGAATAACCTGGAAGTAGCTTAAAATGGCTTTTAAGCGTATTAAACACATAGTTAATGTTTTAAACCATTTTTGTCATATAAGACTTATCACAACTGATATAACCTGTTAAAATAAGTTATTTTACTGATGTATTTGGACCCAAATATCAGAAATATAAATAATCTCTTTTATAATCTTTAAAATGACTAAAATACCCCTACGGGGCTTATATTGAGATTAAACTCGTTTTGGGCATAATGGAAGGTATCCTACTGATATCACAACATATTTAAGGCATATTAACTTAGGAAACCTCTAAATGACTCTTATGGTTACCCGTTACGCCTCTTGAGCGTTCGGTTCGGTTTATGTAACTAGTTTGCATAAATTAACCGAAACGGGTCAAACCTTATCGTTTTTATCTTAAAATCCAGAATGTGTTTAGATTACCCATATTATACAAGTCTTCAAACTTGTCGGGTCTAAATCACATTCTATTCCGGTCTTCGCTTAATCACGCGTTCGAACCGTATCTTTCCTTAAACTAACCGGTCTAAGTTTAGGCTTAATTAAAGACCCGTTAGGATTCTAATAGGTTATTATAAACCTTCGTTCTAGAATAGGAGACCCGGTAAAAGCTACACGCACTTGCTTATTGTGATTATAACTTTGAAAAGGTAAATACTTTTAACTTATTTTCCCTAAACGGGCTTGGGGTATGGTATATAAAATACCGCTTGGTCGGGCATTGAATCTTTAATCGAATAGAGGTTAAATCATTGATATGCTCCGTTTTGAAATGTTTTGTTTGCTTAAAGCCTTTGGAGGGTTAATGACCATGTCCCGGATATCCTTGGCATCATCTTACGAGATGGCCGCGACCTAAGCACGGGGTGTAGGCGTACACCCGTCAGTGCCAAAAATATATAATGTGGTGTGTCTATTGATCTTTAACCCGGTCTACGGATCGGGCTACTGAACGCATAAGGAACATGTAATTCTTTTACAAGATTATATTCAAATAATTATCCCAAGTTATAAAAAGTTTGTGCCACGTGCATTCAAATAAATTTTACTAAACCTTTTCTAAATGAGTCAGTTAATTGTATTTACCAGTGTAAACTGACGTATTTTCCCAAAAAGGTTAAGTGCAGGTACTAAGCGAACTAGGCTGGCTTTCTCCTAGCGTCCCCAATAAGTCTCGCAAGCTTGGACGTCAAAACTGTTGAACAATGTTTCCTATTTAGTTTTGATCCACCTGTGGATTATTTTCAACTGTTGTGATACTTGATATTATAATTATATTCAGTTGAATTATATCTATCTTTTGCTTCCGCTGGGCATATTAAATATTGTGTTGTTTGACTGTAATGTTACCAACCACGTCACGATACTCCCCACCGGGCCCACCGGTAATACGTGGAAATATTGGTGTGTGACAGGTTGGTATCAGAGCCAACATTGAGTGAACTAAACACTAGCCTTTTGTGTTTAATCTCAATGACACAATTGCACATTCCTAAATTTTCGAGTCTAGACAAAGAACATAGGAATAATCCAAAATTGTTTTTATTTTATCTTAACTTTGTCCTTTATATTTCTTGTTGTATCTTTTATTTGTGTTGAGAGGAAATATGCCACCAAGATTCAGAAGAGGAGGAAGAGGCAAGGGGCCGATCACCCCCCCCCCCAATGACCACGAAGCCGGGCCTTCCCACCGGTGAACTCCTTCAGCTACTATGAGTGCCGATCCTCAGGGAAACAGGAGGAACCTTTTTGAACCCGCTAGATGGTCTGTCTCACATAGCTCAACGCCTCCCTACCGCCATTCTTTTGGGCCGCACTTGGAAAACGAGCCAGATAACCCACAACCTTCATATATACCTCTTCAGCGATCCCTTTCACACCATTCCTTCGGCGACCCCACTCCTGTCTTTCAGGGCCGGTTTAACCCGGCAAACTATATCCAAGAACCAATGGGTTTTAACCCATTGGGACCGGAGGACCACTTCTCAGGAGACAATGCAATGGACATGGACGAGGACACGGATCCCGTCGAACCTGCAAGCGGTACCCCCAACCATCCTATTGAGATCTCCGACGGATCATCCTTTCACGGGTCACCTTACCGTGGCCCAGACAGTTATCAGGCAAGGTTTAACCAGCATGAGTGGTATTTCACGCCCCCTCATAACCCACAGCAGCAGCAGTATCCCTCCGAGGATTCAAGATACGTGGCAGTCACGCCACCGCCTCCACCGCCGCCAGTTCATCAAGCACCTCCGGAACCGCCAAGGCGTAGGAGATCAGGCGCGCGAATATCCGCGCGAGGAGGGGATTTTCACTACAGCACCCCCCATCACTCTAGTGGCAGCCACTACCCGCCACTGTATGAAGACCCACAAATGGGTGGGCCTTCAAACCCAGCTGCAGAGGTGAATTCTGCACAAGTTGCGCCACCACCACCGGGAATGGGTAACCCAATTCCTACGTATACAGGATCAACAAGGTACAATCCGTTTGAGTAGCCGGCTCACACAACCTACAACTACGCTGAAGCCGACCCGTACCTTGTAGCAGCGAACTACAATGCCCTCCACCCAGAAGGGCCATATGGAGCCCCATGGGGAGTTGGATACCCAACTCATGGCTACCAAGTACCTGCTCCACCTCCGTTGCAGCACCAGCCACAGCCGCCATGATTTTCACCACCAGAACAGGAGGAAATCCTGCATAGGCTAAGCAGGGTGGAGCGAGACTTTCAGGAAGAACGCAGGAACAATCGGGGATTCCTCAAAGGCCTTGCGAGCTTGCTAAAGGGGAAGAAGAAGAGGGATCATTAAATCCCTATATGCACTATTGTATTTCCCTATTTTAAATCAAGTCCCTGCGTGGACATTTAGTTATGTACTTAGTCCCTACGTGGACTTATCTTTCTTTAGCCCCTGCGTGGGTATGATTTCTTGTATTCTGCCCCTACATGGGCATGTCTTTCTGTTGACCCCTGCGTGGGTATGCTTGTTTGGTTAAGCCCCTGCGTGGGCAAGTTGTTTATGTAAAAGTCTCGTTTAGGGCAAAATGTACTTCTTTCAATGTTAATGGAATGTTAAGTTTATAAATTTCATTTTGTGATTATATGCATAACTATATTATATATGAAATAAATGAATCAAAATCATTTTTTTTATGTATCTGCCTATTTAAATGTTAAATAAGAATCTCAAAGGTATAGCCTAGCCTGCATGTCATTATGAGACCTGGCCAAGATGGTAAGACCTGTTTAAAAGATTCGGATCCCTGTTAACATCTGAAAACATGTTAACGCTCCTGGCAGATGTGATTCGTTAAAATCACACACGTCATTCTTATAATAGGATTCTTCGAAAGATTTCCTAACCCAACTTAATGATCTATAAATCATGGGTTTAAATCATCAATTAAGATGATCATATGTTGACCATACATTGGTAGTATAGTGCCTACGGGCCATACTCATTGTCATATAAGACAAAAGACAGTAGTAGTCTATGACTCCCTGTCAGAAAAAGGTAAAGAACTATGTTCAAACCTAAATGCCTTGATTCTTTGAAATCATGGCTTAAGATTTAAAATGTCCTTGTGACTAGGCTTTTGTGCCACTAATAATATTGTTATTGTTTTATAATTAGGATATGTTATAATAAAAATCCTAGATAAATGTGAGTAGCAAATTAACCAAATATGGCCTATGTTTACCATGGTTAATGAATTGCCATAAAAGACAATTCCATAATAAACTCCCAAATAAAGTATTGTCATATCTTATGCAACAGTTCAAGATACCATGGCTGACTCAGATAAAATTAATAGTCACCCAAGGGAGAATCAGAATGATGCCCGGATTAATATAGCTGGTGCTGAACTGCAAGCGTTAATAGACAACGCTGTTACAAAAGCAATAGAGCGACAGTATCAGGAATATAGCGGGACTCGAAGTAGGACCCTATCTACACCGCACTCAAAACCTAAGACTCATTCTGAGGCTCACAGCAAGCCACCCTCCAAGAAGGATGAACCAAAGAAAGGTGATGACGATCGTCAGTCCACAAATCAGCAAAGTGGTCCATCTCAAAAGATTGTATTGAATCAAGGACCCCGTGATAAGGGTTGCTCCTACAAGTATTTTGTTTCATGTAAACCCAGGGATTTCACTGGGGAAAAAGGAGCTATAGACTGTATGACATGGTTGGAAGGGATGGACACCGTGGTTGATATCAGCGGGTGTGCTGAGAGGGATGTGGTAAAGTTTGCGTCTCAGTCGTTCAAAGGTGAGGCCTTAGCCTGGTGGAGATCGTTGGTTCAAGCTACTAGGAAAATTCCACTGTACAATATGGCATGGGAACAATTTGTTGCCCTCATCAAAGAGAACTACTGCCCTCAGCATGAGGTAGAAAAGATTGAGTCAGATTTTCTGTCATTAGTGATGAAAAACCTGGATTGCCAAGCTTACCTTACGAGCTTTAACACAATGTCAAGATTGGTTCCGTATCTGGTGACCCCGGAACCCAAAAGAATAGCTCGTTTCATTGGGGGTTTAGCCCCAGAAATCAAGGCAAGTGTAAAAGCCTCTCGGCCAGCTACCTTCAGATCTGTAGCTGATATATCTTTGTCCCTCACATTGGACGCGGTCAGGCTGAGATCGCTGAGGAACACGGAGGCCGAGAAAAGGAAGCGTGAAGATAACAATTCACGAAGGTCAGACAAGAAGCACCGGGGAAACAATGACAACAAGAAAGGGTCTGGTTCTAAGAAGGATGGGCATCAATCTGGAGATAAGCCCAAGTGTAAGATTTGTCAGAAGCACCACTTTGGGAGGTGCAGACTTGACCCAAAATCCCAATCTCAGGTGAGGCCTTGTGGGATTTGCAAATCTTCGGAACATAAAACCCTAGAGTGCAAGAAGCTGAAAGACGCAACGTGCTACAGTTGCAACGAAAAAGGGCACATTAAGACAAATTGCCCAAAATATGCAAAGAAAGCTGATGAAGGAAAGAAGACCAATGCTAGGGTCTTCAGGATGGATGCAAAGGAAGTTGTGCAGGACGATAATGTGATCACAGGTACCTTCCTTATAAATGATGTCTATGCAAGAGTACTTTTTGATTCAGGCGCTGATAAGTCTTTCGTAGATAATAAGTTTTGTGAATTGTTGAAATTGCCTGTTAAAACCCAAAGTGTGAAGCATGAGGTGGAATTGGCAGATGGCACCTTAGAAACCGCCTGGACCATATTAGATGGATGTTTCATGTCCATTAAGAACCACTCTTTTCCTTTGTCCCTACTTCCTTTGAAGTTAGCCGGTTTCGACATAGTATTGGGTATGGACTGGTTATCTCATAACCAGGCCCAGATTGTCTGCAATAAGAAGCAAGTGGTGATCAAAACTCCGTCTGGTGAATCACTTACCATTCAGGGAGATACCCAGTATGGACTGCCTGAGCAAGTAACTATGCTCAAGGCCTCTAAGTGTTTGAAGAAGGGTTGTGTCATCTACATGGCACAAGTGACTATTGATGAGCCGAAGCCTAAGATTGAAGACATCCCCGTCATTTCTGAATACCCTGAAGTTTTTCCTGAAGAACTACCTGGTTTACCACCAGATAGGCAAGTAGAATTCAGAATTGACATCATCCCTGGAGCAGCACCTGTTGCTAGAGCACCTTATAGGTTGGCACCAACAGAGATGAAGGAATTGAGGACACAACTAGATGAATTGCTAGCCAAGGGTTTCATTAGACCTAGTTCGTCTCCCTGGGGAGCGCCGATCTTGTTTGTCAAGAAGAAGGATGGATCGATGCGTCTGTGCATCTATTACCGTGAGCTTAATAAGGTCACTATCAAGAATAGGTATCCATTGCCCAGGATCGACGATCTGTTCGATCAGCTTCAAGGGGCAAGTTACTTCTCTAAGATTGACTTAAGGTCAGGCTATCACCAACTAAAGGTTAAAGATGAAGATGTACACAAGACTGCATTTAGGACTCGTTATGGTCATTACGAGTTCCTAGTGATGCCTTTTGGGCTCACTAATGCACCTGCCGCATTCATGGATCTCATGAATCACGTCTGCAAGCCCTACTTGGACAAATTTGTCATCGTATTCATTGACGACATCCTCATCTACTCGAAGAACCAAGCTGATCATGAGAAGCATCTTCGATGTATTCTTTCACTACTTCAGCAGGAGAAGCTCTATGCCAAATTCTCTAAATGTGAATTTTGGCTTCGTGAAGTCCAATTCCTTGGATATGTGGTTAGCGAACGCGGAATCCAAGTAGATCCCGCTAAGGTTGAAGCTGTCATGAATTGGCAAGAGCCAAAGACGCCCACAGAAATTCCTTGGGATTAGCAGGATACTACAGGCGCTTTATCGAAAACTTCTTGAGGATTGCTGCACCCCTAACTTCATTGACTCGTAAAAAGGTAAAGTTCGATTGGGGTCCTAAGCAACAGGAATCCTTCGATATTCTTAAGCAGAAGCTAAGCAATGCACCTGTACTGACATTGCCTGAAGGTACCGAAGAATTCGTAGTTTACTGCGACGCATCACACACTGGCATGGGGTGTGTGCTCATGCAGAAAAGCAAGGTTATTGCCTATGCTTTACGTCAGTTAAAAGTGCATGTAAAGAATTACACCACCCATGACTTGGAGTTGGGTGCCGTTGTATTTGCACTGAAGCTATGGAGGCACTATTTATATGGTATCAAATGTGTGATCTATTTTGATCACAAGAGCCTCCAACACCTGTTTAACCAAAAGGATTTGAACATGAGGCAATGACGTTGGATGGAAACTTTGAATGATTATGATTGTGAAATCAGATACCATCCTGGCAAGGCGAATGTAGTCGCCGATGCCTTGAGTCGCAAGGAAAGAGTGAAGCCAATTAGAATCAATGCCAAGAGCATTGAAATAAAGAACAGTTTGAACGAAAGGTTGTTAGCTGCACAGAAGGAAACTGTGTTGGAAGCTAACTATCCTAATGAAAAGCTAGGGGTAACTGAAGAACAGTTATCTCAGGGCAAGGACGGAATTCTGAGATTAAATGGACGAATATGGGTTCCAGTTTATGGGGGACTTCGGGAAGTTATCCTCCAGGAAGCCCATAGTTCTAAATATTCCGTTCATCCTAGAGCTGATAAGATGTACCAGGATCTAAAAGCAAACTATTGGTGGATAGGCTTGAAAAAGTCTGTAGCTGCCTATGTAGCTAAATGTTTGACATGTGCGCAAGTCAAAGCCGAGCATCAGAAACCGTCAGGTTTGCTACAACAGCCTGAACTTCCCACATGGAAGTGGGAAATGGTGACAATGGATTTTATCACCAAGTTACCTAAGACAAGGAAAGGAAATGATACTATATGGGTGATCGTAGACAGACTGACTAAGTCAGCACATTTCCTACCCATTAAGGAGACCTATAGCTCCGACATGTTAGCCCAACTGTACGTAGATAAGATTGTAGCTCTACATGGCATGCCGGTGTCTATTATCTCTGACAGAGATACTAGATACACGTCACATTTTTGGAAAAGTTTCCAACAATCTTTGGGCACGCGCTTAAATTTCAGTACGACTTACCATCCTCAGACGGACGGGCAGAGTGAGCATACAATCCAAACTTTGGAAGACATGCTTCGTGCATGTGTGATTGACTTAGGTGGTAGTTGGGATAACCACCTGCCATTAATCGAGTTCTCGTATAACAATAGCAACCATACGAGCATTAAGGCCGCGCCTTTCGAGGCCTTGTACGGTAGAAAGTGCAGAACTCCCGTTTGTTGGGCGGAAGTTAGAGATGTCCAACTGACAGGACCAGAAATAGTCTTTGAAACGACGGAAAAGATTGTCCAGATTCGTGACCGCCTGAAAGCTGCCAGGGATAGGCAGAAAAGCTACGCAGATTTAGGGCGTAAACCTCTGAAATTTGAGGTTGGTGATAAAATGTTGCTTAAAGTATCACCCTGGAAGGGAGTGATGCGATTTGGTAAGGAAGGCAAGTTAAGCCCGAGATACATAGGACCATTCGAAGTCATCGAACGTGTCGGGTCAGTTGCCTATAAGTTAAACTTACCTGAAGAGCTCAGTGTTATTCATAATGTATTCCACATCTGCAATCTGAAGAAGTGTTTCGCTGATGAATCACTAGTCATACCACATACAGATGTGCACATAGAAGAGAGCTTGAAGTTTGTCGAAAAACCTGTGTCGATTGAGGATCGACAAGTTAAGAAACTTCGAAGGAAGCATGTGCCTATAGTAAAGGTTAAATGGGACGCCCGTAGAGGTCCCGAGTACACGTGGGAGGTAGAGTCCACAATGAAAGAAAAGTCCCCTCATTTGTTTCAATAAATATCGAGGTCGAGATTTCTTTTAAGGGGGTGAGGATGTAACACCTCGAAACTTCACGTCCTATAATGTAGTGACACGTGTCATAGACTTGAATGTGTGAAAGAATACTCTAGAGGGACTAAAGTTGACAAACATGGAAAGTATGTGAATATAGGGGTTCAAAATGTCAACAATGGATAAATATATTTTAAAATAACCCTTCATGATGTTTATACCTTCAAACGAATAAATCATGGATCATACGAAGCTAAATATGAAAGAAAGTGAGAGATTACAAACTACAGGGGTTAAATGCGTCAACATGTTTAAAGTATACCTCTGAGTGACCTTTTAGCAAACCCGAAGCTTTGTAACGATTAATTATGCTCACTAGAATGCACGATAAAAATTTCATAAAGTTTCGTTATCATATGAGAAAGTTATGATCAAATTCGTATACAAGGGGTTAAAGCGTCAACGTTGAAAATTATGACTCTTCGGGTAAACATAAAGTGACCAGGGACTTAACAAAGTGGGTATATGTCTTGAAGCCCTTATAAGTAAATGTGAAGGGCTCATAATGCAAGAAATAAGGTGGGATGACCTTTCGAAGGGCCAAGAGCCAAGATGCAACAACTAGAAAAGGTTTGAAACTGACAGCAGGACTCAGGCGGGCCGCGTAAGCCTTAACAGAATCTTACGCGGGCCCCGTCCGATCCCCAGATGCAGAAAAGTGAGACAGCGGCCTGTTTAAGCGCAATAACCGACTTAAAACAGATATTTCCACTCCATGGGCGACCCCTACATGCTTTTTAGACCTTAGGGAACATCTGTGGATGATCCATGACCAATGGTAGACTTAGATGTCAATAATCTAGTGAGATTAAAGCACTATATAAAGGGCCATTAGTTTCAACTTTTGATCATACCATCACAACTCCACTTCTGATCATTTCTGGAGCACAAGTGCCTTACCAAGTCATCTCTAATCGTGCATAGGATATCTGTAAGTATACTTGACCTTCCTTGATTGAGTTTTACTTAGTTATTAGCTTAAAAGTCAAACCGTCGTAATTAACGGTTGACTTAACGAGTAATCACTAATGGTTCAGTGTTTAGTCTAATCAAAGGTAGTTATAATTTGGTAATCATGTGGGCATTAAACCCTTAAAAGGGCACCCTCTGATTCCCACTCTAACTAGATCAAATGTCGGGTCAAAGTTGTTTATAAAAAGTCAACAGAACCTTAATTTTTGGATTAACGCATAATTAGCAATGCTGAAGGTGTCTAACCTATTTTATCACTCATATAACTTAGTAATAAATGTAAGAACACGTCTAAGCATGTTCGACCCGACAATTTTCTGTTAGACCCGGTTCAGAACCGAAAGTCGCAAGACTTTGACTTTTGCTTTCACTTCAGTTATGACCCGATTTAGTATGATTTGGAAATGCCTTAGAGCTTCATTAGGACCAGGTTACATGTTGGAATAACCCTCTGTGTTTGGTTCATTGATTGCTCGATTCGTTTACATATTTTCGTTAAATTGCCTAATGTTGACCATAATTCCCTTTTGACCATAAAACGAGAATTTAAGAAATGTGAAAGGACAATAATCTTTATTACGGATTTATAAACATGTCCCTAAATTTTCACATCAGTTTGAGGTCTAGATTAGGAGTTATGCTCAATGACGTAATTAGAACACTTTTTAGTAATTAAAAGGCGTCATTAGTATAAAGCCTATCTAAACCCAATTTTGACAACAAACCTTTTACCCACTAATGTAATATAATATTTTGGGATTTTTAAAGATTTTAAATTATTTTTAACTTGCTCATAACCTAAGGTTATGGCGTTGATTCGGTAAATATCGAATATACCCTTTTCGGTTATAAAATGAGTTCTACAAAGTATTTTGATGACAATCCAGTTGCTACTGATTTTATTTAATAAATGAAGTATTTTGAACTTTATAACCTGTCCATAAAACTCAGATTTCTGGTATAACCCGGAAATCGCTTAAAATGGCTTTTAAGCATATTAAACACATAGTTTATGTTTTAAACCATTTTTGTCATATAAGACTTATCACAAGTGATATAACCTGTTAAAATAAGTTATTTTACTGATGTATTCGGACCCGAATCTCAGAAATGTAAATAATCTCTTTTATAATCTTTAAAATGACCAAAATACCCCTACGGGGCTTATATTGAGATTAAACTCGTTTTGGGCATAATGGAAGGTATCCTACTGATATCACAACATATTTAAGGCATATTAACTTAGGAAACCTGTAAATGACTCTTATGGTTACCCGTTACGCCTCTTGAACGTTCGGTTAGGTTTATGTAACTAGTTTGCATAAATTAACCGAAACGGGTCAAACCTTATCGTTTTTATCTTAAAATCCAGAATGTGTTTAGATTACCCATATTATACAAGTCTTCAAACTTGTCGGGTCTAAATCACATTGTATTCCGGTGTTCGCTTAATCACGCGTTCGAACCGGATCTTTCCTTAAACTAACCGGTCTAAGTTTAGGCTTAATTAAAGACCCGTTTGGATTCTAATAGGTTATTATAAACCTTCGTTCCAGAATATGAGACCCGGTAAAAGCTACACACACTTGCTTATTGTGATTATTACTTTACAAAGGTAAATACTTTTAACTTATTTTCCCTATACGGGCTTGGGGTATGGTATATAAAATACCGCTTGGTCGGGCATTGAATCTTTAATCGAATAGAGGTTAAATCATTGATATGCTCCGTTTTGAAATGTTTTGATTGCTTAAAGCCTTTGGGGGGTTAATGACCATGTCCCGGATATCCTTGGCATCATCTTACGAGATGGCCACGACCTAAGCACGGGGTGTAGGCGTACACCCGTCAGTGCCAAAAATATATAATGTGGTGTGTCTATTGATCTTTAACCCGGTCTACGGATCGGGCTACTGAACACATAAGGAACATGTAATTCTTTTACAAGATTATATTCAAATAATTATCCCAAGTTATAAAAAGTTTGTGCCACGTGCATTCAAATCAATTTTACTAAACCTTTTTCTAAATGAGTCAGTTAATTGTATTTACCAGTGTAAACTGACGTATTTTCCCAAAAAGGTTAAGTGTAAGCGAACTAGGCTGGCTTTCTCCTAGCGTCCCCAATAAGTCTCGCAAGCTTGGACGTCAAAACTGTTGAACAATGTTTCCTATTTATTTTTGATCCACCTGTGGATTATTTTCAACTGTTGTGATACTTGATATTACAACGATATTCGGTTGAATTATATCTATCTTTTGCTTCCGCTGTGCATATTAAATATTGTGTTGTTTGACTGTAATGTTACCAACCACGTCACGATACTCCCCACCGGGCCCACCGGTAATACGTGGAAATATCGGGGTGTGACATATAGTCTCAACTTTTAAATTTTTTTCTTCCACCAAGTCTTTTCTAACTGGCTGGCGATAATCCATAGAATGAGCCAACTCATATTTTTTATGCGTCCACGTCACCAAGAACTAACTAAGAGACCCAGTTAGAAAAAGCTCGATAAAAGAAAATAGTTTAAACGTTGGGACTTTCATGGGGAATTTCTTAAATTTGTATTATTGTTGGCAAATGGATTAAAGTTTAGATTATTACAATCTAATTTCCCATATTTGAATAATCTATCATCTACTCTACTTTGACTAATTAAAATGTGTCTAATATAGGCTTTCTACAAGAATACGATTCACCCCAACATTTACATCTATCCATGTGCCCAGCTCTAATGAGGAATTGGCTGAATGGAGTCGGTTATGCTTTTTGCTGCTTTCTGTTAATCTTTCAGATTGTGAAGACAGAAGGTCATGGCAAGGCGTGGGTTCGAGTGGCTTCTCGGTTGGAGCAGTTAAGGGGTTATTCAATCTCAATGCTGATTTTAGCTCTCGGTTCGTTTGGGATTGGTGTAAATGGTTACCTAAGAAGTGTAATCTCTTTGCGTGGCGTGCAGAGCAAGATAAGATTCCGACTACGGTTGCTTTACAAAGGAGAGGTATTCATATTGAAGACGATAGGTGTCCCCTTTGTAATATGGGAGCTGAGTCGGTCGATCACTTGTTTACTTCTTGCGAGGTCTCCACGGTTATTTGGCAGAAGATTCAGGCTTGGTGTAAGACGTCTAATCTGTATATCTTCTCATTCCGGGACATTCCAGAGGTGCACAAGTGGGTTGGCTTAGAAGGTCAAAGGAAAGAGGTGTTCCACGAGATTGTCATTCTTTCATGCTGGGCGATTTGGAAAGCGAGAAACAATTTGATTTTCTCGGGGAAGCGATTTAATGTTATTGATGTTTTTAGCGATATTAGATCTGTGGGTTATGTTATGTACAAAAATAGATCGAAGGATAGAGGTATATCGTGGGAGGATTGGTGTAAATTTGTAATTATGTAGGCTGGTTTGTAGCTTTGGGTTGGCCGCTCGGTTTCGAGCTGGCTGGTTTGGTTAATGAAGTTTTCAGTTCAAAAAAAAATCCATGTCTCTACTTTTGTATTTATTTATATCTATTTCTATATCCATACTATCTAATAAATGAAAATCTTTAAGAACACATGTTAGCAGCTTTTGGTATAAAATTAGAGTGAATTACAAGTTTTGTCCTTTATCTTTAGGCCACTTTGCAAGTTTTGTCCTTTATGTTTAAATTTGACGAGTTTTGTCCTTTATGTTTAAAAATCAAGCACGTTTTACCCTTTTGGGCAAAACGTGCTTGATTTTTAAGGACAAAACGTGCTTGATTTTTTAAACATAAAGGACAAAACGTGCTTGATTTTTAAACATAAAGGACAAAACGTGCTTGATTTTTAAGGCCCAAAGGGTAAAACGTGCTTGATTTTTAAACATAAAGGACAAAACTCGTCAAATTTAAACATAAAGGACAAAACTTGCAAAGTGGCCTAAAGATAAAGGACAAAACTTGCAATTCACTCTATAAAATTATAATTTATTTTAATCCTCTTTTCTAATAAATAATAACATTAAATCATAATATATCCACACCTCTTTTATTTCTTTAATCTACTACTAGAATTACGACCCGCCGCACTGCGGCGGGGATTCTTTAGTTATAACTAAGTCGATTTATGACGCGCACATTATGTTGAACCTGTCAAACGGGAAAAAATAGGCGAAACGTAAAAACGTTAAACCAAAGACGCACGTTGCGATGTGTTAAGTCACAAAATTTAGAACGAAGCATAAAGCGAAAAATTTGCGGAAAACAAAAGCTATAAAGGACCAAAGCTGAAAGTAAAAAAAAGTTGCGAGGATAGATTGCAAAAGATAAAAAGTTTTGTGTTAAAAGTAAAAAAAAAAACAACTAGTTTTGGGTTAAAAGTAATTTATGAAATACTTTTGGGTGAAAAGTAAAAAAATCAATTTTTTTTTAAAAACCCCCAAAAGCCAACGTTTTAACAACCATATGCATAACCATTTTTTGTTTGAAAAACCCCCAAAGCCAAGATTACCACACATAAGTAAAAAAAATCAAAGTGGTTAAATTGCAAAAGATGGAAACTTTTGAATTAGAAGTGAAAAATCAAATTAATCAAAGGGGTTAAATCGTATAAGATAGAAACTTTTGAATTAGAAGGGAAAAATCAAATTAATCAAAAGGGTTAAATTACCAAAGATTAAAACTTTAAACTTAAATTATCAAAGATTAAAAGTTTAGGGTTAAAAAGGAAACAAAGATTAAACTTAAAACTTAAATTGTTAGATATTAAAAGTTGAAGGTTAAAAAGGAAAATTCTAGTTTTTTTTTTTGAAAAACTCCCTAAGCACATGTTACAACACATGTATGCATATTGAACTTGCTTCTTTATAAGAATAAAATTTCCTTAATTGTTTCCGTTTATTACTATTTAACTATTTAATATTTTAAAATTCATCATCCAACTTACAAAAATTAGTTTGTCAAAGCTCTATTTCTAATTAATTCTAGAAATTATCAATTTGATTAAGTTTATTATTTGGTTATTTTCTTGTTCCTAGACCAAATATAATGTGTTGATTATTCCTCATGGACAACAAAGAAAGACAAAATTACATATAGCCTCGTTCGCACAATAGGAAGGAAATTCGGATCCACGAGTTAACATAGAATATAAAATACAGCAAGAAAAACTTATATACCTAACTTTAACGTTTAACATTTATCGACTACTTGATATTATCTTACTATGATTACCCGTAGATTATAAAAAAATAAATGAATTTTCCAATATTTTCCATTGGTTAGGATCAAAATATTAAACGGTTAGGATGTAAACAAGTTGGCACGATTCCTATTTTTTAAATACCAAGCATTTATTGTGAGTAACTTTATAATAAGTTTGAGCTCGACTCAACTTCATTTATTTAATTATCATTTAAATATTTTGTATGTTTTAGTTATTATGTTAACTAGTTGATTTTCCGTCCGCGCGTTGCGGCGGGGACCCAATAACTGCAAAACGCGTGTCAGTAACGGCAAGCAGATACCGAATATCAAAACATAAATAAAAATGTCGTGAAAAGGATAGTCACACAATCCTAAAAAAGCGATTTTAAATAACCTAATATATAATAATAGGACCCCACACGTCCTACATTGCGGCGGTGACACAGTGACTGCAAAACGCGTGTCAGTAACGGCAAGCAAATACCGAATATCAAAACATAAATAAAAATGTCGTGAAAAGGATAGTCACTCCGTCCTAAAAAAAACGATTTTAAATAACCTAATATATAATAATAGGACCCACACGTCCTACACGTTGGAAATTCGTTTGTTTTCAGTTCAATTATTACGGTGCTAACACGTTAAAATATGGATGAGTTCGGTACCGGTAACGGTACCGAAAGTACCGATCCGGAAAATCATCGAAATTAGGTACCGGCACCGAAAATGGTCGGTACAATACGGTATGGTACTTGAAGGTAAAAATCAAAAAATACAGGTATGGTGCTAGACCGGTGTCGAACCGAAAGTAACGATTCTGAAAACGCCAAAAGGTGGGTACCAAATTGGTACCGAAAATGATTTGGTATAGCAAATTTGGTATCGATACGATACCGGTTTGATTACAGGATTTGATACGATTTGCTCATCAATAATCTAAATATCCAAGTTAATTTTAAATGCTACAATTTATTTATTACAGAAAAAGACAAAACTAAAGCAAAATAAGTTGTTGTGTATATAAAACCTCATTCAAACGAAATACAGTTTACTTATTGCGTGTATGAAAAGTAATCTAAACGGTGTAATTACTTGCATTGCTACGTTGCTACATGATTTGATGAGCTCGGTACCAACCGGTACGGAAAATACCGTTACCCAAATCCCCAAAAGTGGGTACCGGTACCGAATATACCTGGTACGGTACGGCACCGGCATTTGAGGGTAAAAACCAATGAATACCGGTACAAAAAATACACCCGGTTTGATAAATTTGATACCGGTACCCGATACCAGCTCATTCCTTACTATTCATTTAATTCTATTTTTATTACTACTAGTGGTTTTATCAACTCCGCGCGCTGCGGCGGAAATTCGGTTAAAATTCAATTCCGTTTGTTAGTGTTTGTATGGTACACACTTGATATAGTAATCAAAGGAGAAATAAACCCAAAAACAAAGTCGTTATATAGCAATCAAAATAGAAATTAACCCAAAAAATAAAGTAGTTATATGAACAAAACAATGTAAAGATATATCAATTTGGTTCATCATGGCATACCTCACCATACCAAAAATACTCAACTGTGAATACAATGATACATGCTATAAAGAAAATAGCGAGTCATAACTCTACGTTTCATAACTCTACGTTTCATAACTCCACGTTCCCATGCATCAAATTGTTAATTACTTTCTCACTATTATTGTTCTTTTCGGTTCGTTTCTTTAGGTTAGACCACCTGTAGTGGGGCGTGGTTTTTAAAAAAAAATTGAAAAAAAAAACGCCCCAAAACGCCCCTCCCCCCACTACACCGGGCGTTATCCGGCATTTTTTTGGAAAAATTTGTTGTCCGGCGTTTTATTTAAAACGCTTAATTTGGTTTGTATGATGGTTGACTGACTAATCATTTTTGAGCTAGTGTCTGACAACTTTTGAAAATGGTACCCACATGGTCACTTTTGGCCAATCACTTTTGAGCAACCCACATGGTCACTTTTGACAACTTTATTTAAAACTTTTTTTTTTTTTGCATTAAAAATAATATGGGCGTTATTGGAATAATGCCCCACTACGTCATTTTTGCAATAATGCCCCTTGCTGACTGGGATGACACGTGTCGAATAATGCCCCATGGTGAGGGCATTATTTTGTTCCACCACTACACATGGTCTTAGTGGGTAGATTCCCATTAGGTCCACGTTTATCTTTTTTTATGTTTGATTTCTAATTTGTAAGCCTATAAAAGGAATGTTGTTTAGTATGAAAAGTTAAAAAGAGTTTATCTCAAAGTCTTGTGCTTCTTGTTATTTTCTTTAGAGATTGACTGGCTATTTTCTTTATAGATTGACTATCTATCAAATCCAAATGGTACACATCATACAACTATGAGATAATAATGATTTAATAAAATAACTAATTTGTATGCTATTAATCGATATATATTCCTAGATGTAAAATAATACATCCATATAGTGATTACGTATTGTATTGCAAATAATTGCATAAACATTACATAATTATATGAATCCTCACTAATAATTGCATAAACATTACATAATTACATGAATCTTCACTCTTTCTCATTTCCACAATGTCATTAACCGGCATCATCTTGTCTGTATTTTCGACCCTTTTAATTAAATTTTTACCAGTATCTAATTTAATATAATTTTATGCTGCTAACAATTTTAATTAATATATGAAGAAAATATTATTAGTATAAGTGGAGCAGGGGCAAAAAGCCGGCAAAAATAAGTTGTGCCGCCGGTTTTCCATACATGAATTTAGTTCATTCACATCATTACAAATATATCTCTCTCTACATCATTTTAAACACCTTTCTTGTCACAAACACACATCAAAATACTGTACTCTTGTCTTGGAGCTTCAACAATGGCAAAGAACAACATTGCTTCAAACAAATCCCTCAACCTTTTGGCTCCCCCATATCTAAAAATCCCTCCAACTCTATGCTACATCCACACATTTCCTCCATGCACCACCCTCCATCTTCACACTCTGCGGCAACAGATCGGAAGAGAACCACCAGATTGTACGATATGCCCGCATTCTTGTACCTTATTTATGGGAAAAAAATTTGGTTTTAGTCATTGGGCTTCTCCGCTGTCGGAGCCATGGCAACGACGGTTCTTTAGTATAACAGTGTGGTGGGAAAGGTGGTCACGCTCCTCACCGGCGCTCAGTGTTTCCGGCGAGACACTCTATCTATCTCTGTCTTTCTTGGAAACTTAAAAAAAGAATCCGTCGACAGGCGAGTAGGCGACTACCTCCCCTGTAACACGTCCTCGCTGTCGTATTCCACCACCACCGTAAGCATCGACCATCATCAGGTAGCCCACATACCAAATTGATAATGCAAAAAACCCTCTTGCCCTCACCAAGGTTTGAACAATCACCGACTCCGGATCTGAGAATCCGCCACCATCACCGCTTTTTTCCGGTAGCTCAAGCTTACCCGTTGTCTTGTCTCCCAACATCACCACCTTCTTCTTTCCTCTTTCCGCATAGTGACTACCGCCGGAAGTGAGCCGACTGGCCCTTTCGCTTTCCCCTATTCTCTCTTCCAAATAAGCCTGTAACCTCTTTTTAATGTAAATTAACACTGAGGTGTAAAAGTGGAGAGAAACGTGGCTTGATTAAAGCCTGTTCTCTTTTACACCTGTTAGAAAAATGTGAACTCAAATGTTGGCCCAATAATGAAAGCACACCTAGAAAAATCCACTTTATCTACTGTTCATTTCACTTCTAATATTAATAGATATTAATATTAATATTAATATATTCATTAAATTGTGTTTACTGTTCATTCAATGTTTTTAATATATAGGTGAATAGCGATGGTTCAAATGAAAACCAATTTTATCGTGAAAACTCGAAAACTAACTAAAATAAGCCTAAAAAACACACCATTTTTTTACAATTTTTTATTAAAAATCTCTAGTTTTTATATATAAAAAAAACTTTTTTCAAATTTTTTTTTAGTACACGTGTGTAATAATACACATGTGTATTACACATACACATGTGCACTACAATTTTTTTTTTGAATAAAAGTTTTTTTATATATTTAAAATAGCGAAAATTAGTATGAAAAAAAATGTTATGTTTTTTAGATTTTTTTAGTTAGTTTTCGAGTTTTCGCGTTAACTAGTGGTTTTCATTTGAAACTTCCCATATGCTAATAACTATCATTGTTACTATTATATATCATTTATTTATTATCATTATAGTTAAATGTATAGTGTTTTTTTTTTTATGAAATTATATATTATATTATTTTAATGTAAATTCCCTAGTTTGACGAAGCTCAATTAAATTAAAAGCAAATTGATCTTGAGTTTTACTCGATTCTAATTTAGTAAGTCAATCCTGAGCTGTTCTTTGCTTTGTTGGTGCCACAACTTACTTGTAAAGGTAGGTAGTGAACAAAATTACATATGTTTTAGTTTAAAAAGATTATTTTTTTATGAAAAAGGTTTTATGAATGATTTCCTATAAATACATCATGTTGACAAATAAACAAAAATACATAAATGATTTATAAATAGGGTTATCAAATTTGATTAAATTAATCATTACAATATTTTTCACAAAATAATATGATTTGTCTTCTAAAATAATATTTTTGTTGTCATGTTGATATCAAAATTTTATTTGTTTGATGCAGTGTCATATAATAATCTGTATTTATTATTATATATATATCTAACTAGGTTTTTACCCGGGATTGCTTCCCGGGCTCGGGAAACTTAGTTATATCAATTATTATTTGTTATTAATACGACCTCATTACATCAAGCATCTCATTGGATTCAACATCAATGTTTTCACATCACCGGGTAATTAATTACCCGGGATTGCTTCCCGGGTAATTAATTAATCCAAACGTTCAACAAACAATAAATTCACAAAATGTAACTCCATATGTGATCCTTATTAATCAATAGTTACCATATTATTATAGTAAGGAACCCGTGCGATGCTGCAGAACATGCAACACACTAACACAGACACCGCTAGATAGTCCGTTAGCTAACCTTGTTAGGATCGGAGGCTTTCGTGATTGTGTTTGTTTGTATAATTTGAACAAATCAAATAGAAATGAACATAGTTTAAGTGCAGCGGAAATGAACAACAAACTTTGTAAACACAATCAAAGAGGAAGATAGTTTTGATAAACATTTGCTTTTCATTAAGTTGAAAGATTACAAATCAAAGCAAAAGATTACAAGCATGCTTACAAACTAAACTCCCCCTCAGCCTTTTACTCCATGGTTGGTTGCACAAGATGAAATGATTGAATTAAGAAGAACTCACTCAAGACGATCAAATGTAACAGTACAGGATACTGCTCCATTTATAGACAATCCAAACCACTGAGGCATCTCAGCTGACGTCACCATGAAACCGACGTCTAACAGCCTAACAACCTGTAACAACTGTTCCTATACAAACACTGCTATTCTTAACCACTGATTCTACATAAAACAAGTAATATACTAAACTACTGCTATGCTCTTCCAACCGTGCTTCCCTTAAAGTTGATCAGTCTTTGAGTGGGCAGTGCTTTGTCAACAGTAGATAGAATCAGCAGTGTTTACTTCTTCAGGGCTTTGTCAGCAGTTTAAAGGGTAGCAGCAGTTGTATACGGACAGTGGATAGAGAGCCATCACTTGTTATGATCACTTTCAAGGGAGAAGTATAGTATAAACAGCTGCATATTATGAATCCACTGTTGTGAACC
>CM060376.1:12828844-12861861 GCA_030545235.1 Helianthus tuberosus | reverse complement strand
AAAAGTGTTCCCCTGTTTCCCCACTTTTTTAGTGTTCCCCAATGAAACCCTCCCCTATATATATATATATATAGGGGCAGAATTTAGGGAAAACGACTATAAGTGTGAAAACGGTGAAAACGCCCCTCATCTGTTGGATCAAAACAATCTATGGATTAGATTGGCGCGGTGACGTTTAATTAAATAACATCAACTTTATTACATGGACCGCGCTTCATTAAGGGTAAAAGAGTCTTTTGACTGCTCTAATAAAAAAGCCAAACTCATAAGTAAAACGCCATTAAAATTTCTGCCTTAAACTACGAGCCATACACATCAGTCCCTTCCAGATGAAACGCCATCTTTATCTAAAATGTCATTCATACAAAACGCCAAACTTAATGGATGAAACGTGTTACAGCTTTAACAGATAAACGCGAACAAACAGTTCCTGAAACTTTATTACTAACATTTATCTTTTTAGTCCCTTTCCTGACAGAAAAACCACAAGTCATCGCATACCTAACATACAATAAATAACAATCATTGAGGCTTGGGAATATCATGTCTATTTTGGGCTTTATCTCTTCACTAACATCGGGAATGATCAATGGAAAACCAGTTTTTCGGGCAAAACCTTTCATTCGAAAAAAACACCCTTGTCTGAGAAAACACAGTGAGAACGAATTAAGAAAAACGCCATTGGCGAAAGATATTTAACACAAAAAATGTCTCCTTAAAATATTATCGATGAAAACACCATTAATTGAATAATAAACAATAGGGAATAACTGATGTTACTTTCTAAATAAAACATACACATGAAAACGCCATAATGAACACGCCATAATGAAAACGCAATAAGTTGAATAAATAAACAATATGAAGAACTGTTGTTACTGTCTTCCTAAAACATGTTAACGAAAACGTCATAATTAACAAAACTGACCATTTAAATTAACAAATTAACGCCATTAGTTGAATAATTAACAAATAGTAACAACTGATGTGTACGACTTGACGCCAATATTCACAACTAATCAGATATACGTAACCGGTGTAAAACGCCATTGATCGTAAACAATAAGCATATATTAGATCCCAAACGACAATTAACATTAATAATGAAAATGTCAAATATTGGATATAGGAAAAAACGCCATTGAAATATAAACGCCATTTTCAAATATTACTTTGTAGAACGGAATCCACGTTAGACGTCATAGATCTCGGAAGCTTAGAGAGGAGATAAGTGCTAATACGGAATTTTTTGAATTTTGTTTGAAACGGAATTATAACGCCATTTATTGAGGGGAACGTGGACAATGACAATCGTGCCCCTACATATCATTTTAGCGCCCCTGCCACGTGTTTAGACTAGGATACGTTCTCACTGTTTTCACACTTCTAACCGTTTTCTCCTGATCCCTTTTATATATATGTATATATATATATATATATATATATATATATATATATATATATATATATATATATATATATATATATAGGGTAAGGTTCATGCGAGAACCACCTTTTATTGCGAGAACCGCGAGAACCAATGTGAACACAACCTAAAATAGCTAAAAAACCTTAAAAACCTAACCCCCCCCCCCCCCCCAAAAAAAAAAAGAAAAACCTAAACCCCCCTCCCCCCCCCCCCCCCCCAAGCTAAAATGCTAAAAACTAAATCCCCCAAAAAAACCTAAAAAAAAATCTAAAAAAAATTAAAAAAAATTCTAAATTGTTTTTAATATTTTTATGTTAAAATCGCTACTTTTAGTAGCAAAAAAAAAATTTTTAAAAAACTTTTTTTTTTAAAAGAAATTAAAAAAAAATTATTTGGCTACTAAAAGTAGCGATTTTTTTTTTATAAAAAATATTAAAAAAAAATTGTGTGTTTTTTAGCTATTTTTAGGCATTTTTGGTTGTGTTCACATTGTTTCTCGCGGTTCTCACAATAAAGGGTGATTTCCTAACGGATCTTTGTCCTATATATATATATATATATATATATATATATATATATATATATATATAGAGAGAGAGAGAGAGGGGCCAGTTAACGTACAAAATGGCTTATCATACATTGTGTACGCGATAACCCCAGCCGTCAGATCTTCATCCCCCATGCGATTTCATCCCCACATTCGATTTCATCCCCGATGCGATTTCATCCATGCGATTTCCCAGATTCATGAACGCGTTTTTTTTTTTATATAACATGCGATTTATACTCGCGTACGTAATGTATGTTAAGGGCAATTGTACGATACACTTTACATATATATATATATATAGGACAAAGATCCATTAGGAACCACCCCTTTATTGCGAGAACCGCGAGAACCAATGTGAACACAACAAAAAATGCCTAAAAATAGCTTAAAAAACACACTAAAAAAAATTTAATATTTTTTATACAAAAATCGCTACTTTTAGTAGGCAAAAAAAAATAAATATAAATTTTTTTTTTTTTTTTTTAAGAAAAAATTTTAACAAAATTTTTTTTTCTTTTTAAAAAAAAAAATTTTGGCTACTAAAAGTAGCAATTTTAACATAAAAAAGTATTAAAAATTTTTTTAGATTTTTTATAGATTTTTTTAGGTTTTTTGGGGGTTTAGTTTTTAGCATTTTAGCTTGGGGGGGGGGGGGGGGTTAGGTTTTTGGGTGGGGGGGGGGGGGTTAGGTTTTTTTTTAGGTTTTTTGGGGGTTAGGTTTTTTTTTAGGTTTTTTGGGGGTTTAGTTTTTTAGCATTTAGCTTTGGGGGGGAGGGGGGGGGGGGGTTAGGTTTTTTTGGGGGAGGGGGGGTGGGGGGTTTAGGTTTTTTGGGGGGGGGTGGGGTGGGGGTTAGGTTTTTTTTAGGATTTTTTAGGTATTTTAAGTTGTGTTCACATTGGTTCTGCGGTTCTCGCAATAAAGGTGGTTCTCGCATAAACCTTACCCTATATATATATATATATATATATATATATATATATATATATATATATATATATATATATATATATTATATATATATATATATATATATTGGAGGGGGTGAGGTTCCTGTGAAAAGGACCTTTTTCGTGGGAAGTGTGATAAGGCATAGGAATTGACATATAGACATCATATTTTGGACTTAGGCATGATGTTTTAGGGTTTTTTTTTTTTGTAAGAAAAACAACAAATATAACAATTTAAGACAAAAATGCAATGAATTATAGGTACGAAATTTAAGACACAATTAAAACACACTAACTAACACTTAAAACACGCTATTTAACATTCTTGGCATAGTGTTTTAAGTTTTAAGCATAGAATTCATTGCATTGTGTCTTATATTGTAATCTTTGATGTTTTTCTTGCCAAAACAACCAAAAACATCATGCCTAAGTCCAAAACATGCTGCCTACATGTCAATTCCTATGTCTTCTCACACTTCTCATGAAAAAAATCCTTTTTACATGATCCTAAACCTATTGGAGGGTTCAAATAAAAAGAAATTTCAACTAATAAAAATTCTTCATTTTGCTTCATTTAATAAATTCTTTGTTATTGTAAAGGTATATTGATAAACTTACGTAGATCATTAAATTTGTAACTTATTGTCAAAATACGTATTTTTTTCAAAAAAAAAAAACTCATATAGAGTGTAGGATAAATGACGAGAAGTGTAGGATAAATTACGAGTTGTGTATGATAAAGTGTAAAAAATAAATTTCGACATGTGTAGTATAAAATTCGATAATGTGTAGTATATATGTATGATAAAATTTTATGTGTATGATAAAATGAAATTGACTAATTAATTACAGAGAGAATAAGTAATGTAAGGACTTATAAGCTATTTAATATTTTAATCAATATACATTTTTCTTCTTAAATTGATTTTATTCTCATTTGATCCTCCATATATATATATATATGTGTGTGTATATATATATATATAGGGTAGGGTTCATGCGAGAACCACCTTTATTGCGAGAACTGCAAGAACCAATGTGAACACAACAAAATAAACCCACTACACCACCACCCAAAACCTAAAAAAAAAACCTAACCCCCCACCCCCATCGCACCCCCCAAAAACCTAAAAAAAAAACTAACCCCCTACCCACTCAAGCTAAATGTTAATTTCTTTATAATTTAACATGTCCGAGTACTCTCAACTCCCCGGCCGACCGACTAGGGAGCGTCTAACGACTTTTGCAACCATATACGAATGATTGTGTTTATTTATTCAACCTACACATGTATAAGTTCTATGTAGCTTATGTGTAGATAATATACCTACACAGAACTTGTCCATATATAAGCAAAGATTTAAACGTCAAACAATAAAAATTACTAACAAATTTAGTTTATTTAAACAACCTAGTATAAGTTCTTTTTAACATGTGTGTAAATTGATTCATGATTCTTAGGACATACTTGGGGCTGGCACTGATACCACATCCACCCACCTTAGAGTGGGCAATTTGCGAGCTATTACGAAACCCAAGTGCAATGAAAGAATTGCAACAAGAGGCGCGTAAAAATAGGACAAGGAAGATCAATGATCCCGGAAGATGACATAGACAAAATGCCCTACCTAAAAGCCGTCCTTAAAGAAGCATTACGACTACATGCTCCTATTCCACTACTCGTTCCCCGTGAATCAACAAAAGATGCCAAAGTGCTCGGCTATGACATCCCATCAGGTACACAAGTGTTGATTAATGCATGGGCGATAGCAAGAGATCCTTCGATATGGGAAGAACCTGAAGAGTTTAAGCCAGAGAGGTTCTTGAACAACTCTATTGATTATAAAGGTTTTCATTTCGAGTTGATACCATTTGGTGCTGGACGACGAGGGTGTCCTGGTGTTAGATTTGCAATGACTATTAATGAGCTTGCTTTGGCAAATCTAGTGTACAAATTTGAGTTTGCATTGCCTGGTGAAGAGAGTTTGGACATGACAGAGAGTGATGGCGTCACCATTCACAAGAAGTTTCCTATACTCGTCATACCAACTCCTTGTGAGTAATTCGATGTTGTATGGGTTTGTTAAGAAGAAACCTGCTATTTTTTCTATTGATATATTATGTAATAAATTGTTATACTTTACGATTGATATATATAAATAAAAGTGTGTGGAAGCAAATATTTTCTGAACTGCTGTGAAATTTTATAAAGAACTAACAGGTAGTTAGGTGATTCCTAGATAAGCTAAAAAAGAAACGTTAATCAGTACTTCTAATACAAGACGGATTCAATTCACTACAAAAAAAACGCATAAAGCGACTGAAATTTGAGACCGACTAAAACTCAATAAGCGACCAGATTAGAGAACGAAACAAAGTGGGTCGCGAACTAGAGATTGAAAAAGAAACAGTCACAAATTTAAAATTTAACGACGAAAGCAAACTTGGTCAAAATAGCGATGGAAACAAATCAGCCGAAAAAAGTCACGAGTTTTATGGAATAAAAAATTAATTCGATCACATAAACGCTGCCAAACATAGCAACCGAGTTAGCAACTGAAATGAAGTGGTCAAAAACCTGGCTACCGAAAATGATTTGGTCACAAAAATGGTCGCAGCTTCTACAAAAAAAAAAAACCTTACAAAAAGAAACGGTCGCAAAAAACAGTGGAAAGAAAACCAGTCACAACGTTTATTAGGGAAATTTAAAAAATCAAATAAAAGTCGTTGCAGATGCCAGATAGGTTCTATAAAAGGTTGTGTTTAACAATCACAACTTAACAATGAGATAACCAAACCTAAATGTAAAAAAAATACGTTTAGTTTGATTGTTGGTAGTTATAACCATTTTGTTAGCACCGTTTGAAGTTTCAATAAATATTATAAATTAATAGGTTTTAACACATAAAATGAAACTGCTGCTATTCTCCTGCTGCTCTCCTACTCCTACTCCTACTCCTACACCTCCTACTCCTACTCCTCCTCCTACTACCACTACCACTACCACCACGACGACTACGACTACGACTACGACTACGACTACCACTACTACTACTACTTTGTCCTGACTGCCAAAGTTTTTTCCATAATTGCCAGTTTTGTTGGAGTTTGGTGGCCTGGCTACGAAGTCCTGACTGCCGAAGTTTTTTCCATTGCCAAGGTATCAATTAAGGTTTGATTGAAACCATGCCATGATAATTGGATGATATGCTGAGATGCAGTCAGTTAGCTAGCAAAATACATGTTTAAGATCACGAAAACACAAATCTAAAACAATATTGCTTTGTGTTCAATAAATAAAGAGACACCAAACCAAAAACATGTGTTTGATAATACATGGAACCAAGTACATCATCATCATCATCATCATACTCGGTAAATCTTATCAATAGCAAAGCTAAGGTAGGGTCTGAGGAGGGTAAGATGCTGACAGCCTTACCTCTACCCACGTAGGAAAAGAGAGGTTGCTTCCAGTGAGACCCCCGGCTCGATAGTAGCTTTACATCAAGCGTTGGACATAAGGCACATGACACTCGGCAACTGGGACAAAGGGAGATTAGTGCATGTATCCCCATGTCTTTCGACTATCAACACCACCACATGATTAACCGTCCACCGCTTTAATGTTATTTTCACAAAATTAGTAAAATAACGTTAAAATTAGTGCAATTTCACTTTTGCCCCCCGAGCGCCCACACATATATACATTATATATCTGCACACCGCAAGCGGGAGTAATATGGAACCAAGTGTAACACCCCGTGTTTCGAAAGTCAACGTCAAAGTCAAGATTGAAGTCAAAGGAAGAAAAGATTGCCAATTGCGATCTGTCTCTCCTTGCTCAATTCCTATTTATTTTTGCTTTAGTTGTATTATGTGGAGTATCTATTAACAATCGCATAGTAATCTCTATTCATCGCTTGTTTAATCGCTTATCGCTATCACAATCGCACTCGCAGCTCGAATTACGCATTATGATTATTGTTCTACGTGTGTGTGTGCCTTATGTGTTACTTGTGCATGTTTATTTATGTTATGTGTGGGGAATCAATCGAAACGCAATCGAACTCAATCGCAATCAAAATGGTATGATAATTGGTGGAAAAGAGATAGTGCGAGATATGAGTAGTTGGGATTAAAAGTAATTTGATAAGCAACTCCATCGCATCGCTCGCTCGAACCGCATCGCAACGCGCTACACGCGAATTGAAACGGCAACACTCGTCGCACCGAGCACTCGAACCAGGTGCCAGCCGGCCGGATTGCCATCCGACCGGGCTGCCATCCGATCGAGGTGCTGTCCGACCGGGCTGCACCCGGGCGAGATGCCATCCGACCGACCAGCCCTTTCCATTTTGGGAATCCTATAAATACCCCTTGTCACGTTCATTCTTATTACTTTTGGCAAGTGACGTCCGACCCGTGCTCCTACTCGCTTTTTCCTTCGATTTCTCGCAATCCCGGTAAGATCTCGTCCTAAATCTTATACTTTCTTAATCTACACGCACTCCTACACCTTTCTATCTTTTGAATCTCAACTTTTAACCGTGAAATCATCAAGATTCAAGGTGATCTAGGATGACGTCATCATGTGTTCTTGAAGAACTTCATGTTTTTGCCTCAATCCACCAAGAACAACTTAGATCTAACCGATTTCCACATAAACAAAGAAAGATCTTTCATAGATCTAGACAAACTCACAATAAAGAGTAGTGAAAGATGGTTTTCCAACTTTCTTTCAACTCTTTTACACTCAATGCATTCAAACCCGGTAGAATCGGAGCTTATGTCGACTCACTACTCAATCTTGTGGTTGTGTTGGTTCAAGATCCGTATACTATCCACGAGATTATCGATTCCGGGTTAACCAAGAACTATCGTCCTGAACCGGAGGACTGACCGAATTTGGGTGATTCCTGTTCAGTCGGGTCTCTAGAGCTTTGGATGGGAATCTGTTGGTTAGCACGATGTCAACACATCTCGGTAACACGACAAACAATCAAAACGGCCAAGTGTAAGACGAATGGAACGACCAGGACGGAGTGTCGTCCGATCGGACTACTGTCCGAACGGACAGCCATCCGAGCGACCGGCTGTCCGAACGACTAGCACCTTGGGTCCCACACCTAACCAATTTTGCCAAGATCTGAAGTCTGAGTGTTGAACGAATTGTTGTCCGATCGGACTACCATCCGACCGAACTGCCATTCGAATCATGAGACATTTGGACTTTAATACTTAAACAATTTTCAACATGTTCAGCATCAGGGTTGCCACCCGGTCGGATGGACATCCGACCGAGCGACCGCCCTGCTGTGGATTTGTTCTCACTGAGGAACCTCGCCATTCGAGTCGCCGTCCGATCGGACGACCGCCCGATCGACCGACCTGAAAGGTAGAGATACTTCAATGTTTTCAAATGCTACAACGAAAACTTCAAAAGTCAAGCTATCATACACAAACACATCCTTCTCAAGGGAAGAAACAATCCACTCGAACAGTCATCCGACCGGACTGCTGTCCGAACGGATTACCACTCGCACGACTGGCCGTCCGATCGGATTACCATCCGACCGAACTGCTGTCCGACTCACTGGTACCCGGCATCGTTTTACGCGTCACTTATCGTTATGCTATCGTTCTGATCAGGCTAACCCTACTCCCTAGCGCTCCCTTCAATCCATCAATCGCTGTGAGTATACTCGATCCCTTTTTGCTTTACGCACTTTTGGGTGTTACATACGTTACTTATACGAAATCACATCGAACACACTACGCAATACTTTAAAACGCTAACTGTTACCGCATGCATACGTGACTTAATGAATGCTTGTTTGTTATGTTTACACATGGAATGCTGTCTACCTGCCTTAGCAACGATAGTACTATTAGTTCGGACTCAGCACCCGTTCACTCGGGGGTTGTTAAGGACAATTACCTACATGGCTCACAGTGGTGAGAATGTATCGCGAACTTCCTTGGGCAGTCAACCCGTAGTCATTGGTATCGATAGGTTCATGTCGATAACTAACATGCCTCGTTTCACTCTGTGTACGTGCTGGTTATGCGTAACGCTTTCGAACTCTATATGCTATTATCAAACTTGTATGCTCACCTTTACACTATGTGTATTGACTTTTACTTTAACGTATGTGACAGGTGCTTAAGATGTTTACATGCTTAACTCGCTGTGAACTTGAGGCTAGGAAAGGTCTAGGATGCTCTCTGTGTTGTGATGAAATCGAAGCTAGGAAAAGAGGTCCTAGAAACCAATAAATAAGCTATCTATGTATAAATCTGAGTTGTCGGAACAGAACTACTTGACTAGATTTGTCTGTAATAATTTGTTTGCCTTTTAAAGCATGGTATGGGACATGTTACTTTAAATTGATTGGTAATGATAATTGTTATGGAAACTTCTGGACAATCTGTTTCGCTCAGCGCCATGCCCCGATGTTTCCGCCGTCGGTTGGGGTGTGACAGATTGGTATCAGAGCCATAACTGTAGGGAATTAGGCAAGACTCGACCTAGTCCGGGTCGAAGTCTTAGAGACCTGGTTTATAGTTAGGAACCAACAGACCGACTTGTGCATATCCGTTAGGGATTATGTATGAGCTTACTGCTATTACTCGCTATTCTCGCCTATGCTACACTATCACTACACTCGAATTTTCAAATATGAACGAGCGATTGAGTCGAGATTAGGTGTGAAAACCGCAAACTCTCGATTAAATTGCTTGTTCAACCCGCATTTCATCTATAAACACGAGAATTTGCGTTGAACCAGGAGTGAAATCCATACTTTGACGTATAATTCTCCTTTATTCTATCAGAATAGGAACGGAGTTTTTAAGCCGGGGGTGAAACCCTAACCTTGATGACTTGTTCCGACCTTTACTTGGTTTTACAAAAACTCTCACCAAAGTCTCGACGGACTCCAACGACCTGAAGTCACAGTATAACTAAAGGGATGCGTGCCAAACGCCCAAGAATCGAGGCAAAGGCACCGTCCTGAGGGTCAAAGCGTGTACGACAAGTCCTTGAGAATAGTCGAATCACTTTGGATAGTCAATGTAATAGCCGCAGACGATCTATTTCCCGATTTTTATGTGTTTCGATTCTGAGCCCGCAACTGCTGACTCTGATGATTCGTCGATTCTATGTGCTTGTATGTGTGTTTACCTGTTTTTGTGTTTAAATTTTGGAGATTTATTCGATTTTTGCTTTCACTTCAATCGACACGCACAACTCGCACTGCATTTCTATCTCAAAACGCTGACAAATCGCTAAATTGTGGACGACCTTATGCTATAATACGCTTATACTACACTACTCGATATACTAAACGCGATCGCTATATTCGAACACTCACGAACTGTGAATGATAGGTTTCTGTATTCTGACTACCTCTTGTGCTTAAATGCTTCTGTGATTCTGTGATTTATGTGTTTCTGTGATTCGGTGCCCTACGTGCTTATGTGCTTCTGTGTTATGTGAATCTGTGATTATGTGCCTATGTGTTTATGAGATACATGTTACACTGTGTTCCTGAGCTTTAGTAAGTATTAGACGTGTGAGGTGAGATTCGATTATGATGTGTCTAAGACCTATGACGATGTCTGTTGCAGACAATGTCAACTGGACCATCATCTGGACCCCGTCACCCACGACTCTCTCGTCAAGAACAGAGGGACAAACGCCTTGCTGCCATCCTCGCGAAACAAGTGGCCAAGGTTGTACCTCAGATCGTGAGTGAGATTTACGAGAACGTCAGCAAATCGTCTGAGGAGTCTAGAACCGAAGCTCCTAAAGTTGCTACCAAGATTACTTTCAGCTTCAAGCAGTTCAAGGCTTGCGGTCCGAAGGAATTCACTGGAGAAGATGGCCTGACGGCTATGTTTCAATGGTTCGATTCCATCGAAGTCACTCTGCGCCAGAGTGGATGTCCGGAAAATCTCCGCACCCTAAACGCTACCGGCGTCTTCCAGTCCTGCGCATTAGACTGGTGGACAGCCGAGAGAAACAAACGCGGAAATGATGCAGCTTATGAGTTGAACTGGGAAGAGTTGAAGGCCATCATGATGGATGAGTTCTGTCCTCCCCATGAACGCCAAAAGCTGAAATACTAGTTCTGGAACATTAAGCAGAAGGAAGGTAACAACGCTGCCCTGACTGCTCGCTTTAAGCAGCTTAGCATCATCTGTCCTGACCAAGTGAAGACGTTCGATATGGCAATCAAGAAGTACATCCGAGCTCTACCTGACTGTGTTGCGGATTTTGTGCATGCCGCAAAGACAGCAACGATCGAAGAAACTTACTTGCTTGCCGCCGAAATCAACGACAAGCGAGTAAAAGCTGGTTTTTGGGATAAAGCTTCAAAGAATCTGCACCAAGTCACCGCCGCACCAACCACTGAAACCGCCGCCGCTCAATCGTCCAAGTCCTCACGCCGAAAGAAGAAGAATAACAACAGCAGCTCCAGCAACAAGAACTGTGTTGTCACTACCACTGCTGCTCCACTTCAGGCCATACCGGCCCAGCAGCAGCATCATCACCGTCCAGCACCAGTTACTTATGCACCACCAGCAAAGCGTGCATACACAGGCCCCCACCCAGCTTGCCCGACATGCTCTTATCATCATCCGGTGGGTCTCGCCTGTCGTTTCTGCGCTCACTGCAATATGTATGGCCACTTCACCGCCAACTGCCATACTGGTCCCCGTCAAGCGCCAGCTCAAGCCACTACTCATCAAGCTCTGCTCCCAGCCCCGCAAGGCCAACAAGCGGCTCAGGCACCCGCGGTCAACGCCCGAGTCTGCTTCGCATGTGGTGATCCCAACCACTTTGCGAACATGTGCCCGAATAGGGTTGTGAAACAAGAGCCCCAGCAGCAGCCTCAGCAACAGCAACAAGCCGCACGCGCCAGAACTTTCAACATCAATGTGCGCCAAGCCCAGACTGACAACAACGTGGTCAATGGTACGTTCCTTGTGAATGGTATTTATGCTTCATGTTTGTTTAATACTGGAGCCGATAATTGCTTTGTGTCATTCGAATTCGAGAAGCTTCTTAGTCGTAAACGCTCCCATCTCCCCTCGACGTTCGATGTTGAAGTCGCCACTGGAAGAACTATCGCCCTTAATTCTGTTCTTCGTGATTGTACTCTTGAGCTCAACAATCACATCTTCCCAATCGATCTAATTCCGATGCAACTCGGAAGTTTTGACGTCATAGTAGGCATAGACTTCCTTCGCGAAAACCATGCTGAAGTTGTGTGCTTCGATAAGATGATTCGATTCTCGCTCGCGAATGGTGATTTATTGTGTGTCTATGGTGAAATTGCTTCGAAAGGTTACAAACTCATGTCATGTGTCCGAGCTAGCAAGTATCTCCGCAAGGAATACAGAGCTTTCTTGGCTAACATTGTAGTAGCGGAGAAGGAAAAGAAAGGGAGTCCTGGTGTAAACGATGTTCCTGTGGTTCGAGAATTTCCTAACGTTTTTCCTGAGGATCTTCCCGGATTACCGCCAAGTCGTGATATCGACTTTCGTATCGACCTCATTCCTGGAGCCAACCCTGTTTCCAAAGCTCCTTACCGACTCGCACCGTCCGAAATGCGTGAACTCTCGAATCAGCTCCAGGAATTACTTGAGAAAGGCTTCATTCGCCCGAGCACCTCTCCTTGGGGCGCGCCAGTCCTTTTCGTCAAAAAGAAGGAAGGGTCGTTCAGGATGTGCATCGACTATCAGGAATTGAATAAGTTAACTATCAAGAACCGCTATCCCCTGCCTCGCATTGACGATTTGTTTGATCAACTACAAGGTGCTACGTGTTTCTCGAAGATCGATCTACGCTCAGGCTATCACCAACTACGCATTCAAGAGGAAGATATACCCAAAACCGCGTTTCGCACTCGATATGGCCATTATGAATTCGTTGTTATGCCCTTTGGTTTAACCAACACACCCGCGGTTTTCATGGATCTGATGAATCGCGTGTGTAAACCATATCTCGACCGTTTCGTCATCGTGTTCATCGAGGATGTCTTGATCTATTCCAAATCGAAAGCCGAACACGCGCAACATCTACGTTTGGTTCTCGAGCTACTCCAGGGGAATCGACTCTATGCCAAGTTCTCCAAGTGTGAATTTTGGCTGGAAGAGGTTCAGTTTCTGGGTCACATTGTCAATAGTCAGGGTATTCACGTCGATCCTGCGAAGATTGAAGCCCTTAAGAGTTGGATTACACCTAAGAACCCGTCTGAAGTCCGTTCTTTTCTCGGACTAGCGGGCTATTATCGACGATTTATCGAGGGATTCCCAAAGATCGTTGTGCCGCTTACCGCTCTCACGCATAAAGACAAGCCTTTTGTTTGGGGAACTGAACAAGAATCTGCTTTCCAAACCCTCAAGCACATGCTTTGCAATGCTCCTGTTCTCACATTGTCCGACGGAAACGACGACTTCATTGTCTATTGTGATGCTTCCAACCTTAGTCTTAGTTGTGTCCTTATGCAGCGGGACAAGGTTATAGCTTACGCATCTCGTCAGCTCAAAATCCATGAGAAGAACTATACAACCCATGATCTCGAGCTAGGCGCATTTGTTTTTACGTTAAAGATTTGGCGACACTACATGTATGGTACAAAGTGTACGATCTTCACCGATCATAGGAGCCTACAACACATCTTTGATCAGAAAGAGCTTAATATGCATCAACGCCGATGGGTAGAACTTCTCAACGATTACGACTGTGAGATTCGTTATCACCCAGGCAAGGCAAATGTTGTTGCCGACGCTCTCAGCAGACGGAGTTATTTGCTCAGTATTCACAATGTCCAAGCCCAATACGATCTCGAAGCTCTCATCCGCGAAGCCCAACATGCTTGTTTTAACGAACGCACTCTGAAGAAGGAACAAATCTATCACGATGGAGCTCAACTTGTGAACAAGCCGAATGGGATATTCCATTATCTGGATCGAATTTGGATCCCTAAACGGACCGAATTACGAAAGATTCTGATGGACGAAGCCCACAAATCCCGGTATTCTATTCATCCCGGTTCCAAACAAAATGTACCAAGATCTTCGCTACAAGTACTAGTGGCCTGGCATGAAAAGGGATATTGTTCTCTACGTTGGAAAGTGCCTGACTTGTGCAAGAGTCAAGGCTGAACACCAAAGACCCACTGGCTTACTCGAACAACCGCCTATCCCTATGTGGAAGTGGGAGAGTATAGCTATGGATTTCATAACAAAGCTTCCGCACACGTCATCAGGTCACGACAGCATCTGGGTTGTTGTTGACCGGTTGACCAAATCTGCTCACTTTTTGACAATACGGGAAGACTACAAGGTAGAATGATTAGCCCGAATCTACACCAATGAGATCATTTGTAATCATGGGACGCCTCGCGACATCATCTCTGACCGTGATGCTCGGTTTACCTCGCTACTGTGGGAAACATTTCAAGCAGCTCTCGGTACTACGCTTAACTTAAGTACCGCATTCCACCCTCAAACCGACGGTCAGACTGAAAGAACGATCCGTACTCTTGAAGACATGCTCCGTTCGTGTGTCATAGATTTCGGTGGTAATTGGGATGCTTACCTGCCATTAGTCAAATTCTCGTATAACAACAGATATCATTCCAGCATACAAATGGCACCATTCGAGGCTTTATACGAAAGAAAATGTCGATCCCCTATTGTGTGGCACGAGATCGGTCACTCGCAATTAACCGGTCCTGAGCTATTGCAAGAAACGAGTGACAAAGTCCTCCAAATTCGAGACAACTTGTTGAAAGCTCGAAGTCGACAGAAGAGTTACGCCGATAGACGACGCAAGCCCCTTGAATTTGACGTTGGCGACTACGTACTCCTAAAGGTATCACCTTGGAAGGGTGTGGTCAGATTCGGCAAGAAAGGGAAACTAGCGCCTCGATATGTTGGACCTTTTAAGATTCTGGAAAGGATTGGAGAAGTCGCCTACAGACTCGAACTACCGGAGGAACTTAGTAACGTCCACCCGACTTTCCATGTGTCAAACCTCCGAAAGTGCCTGGCTGAGCATGATTTAATTGTACCCCTCGATGACCTTCAAGTAAACGAAACACTACACTTCGTGGAGAAGCCTGTCGAAATCATGGACCGCCAAACCAAGCAGCTCAGACGCTCACGCATTCCTATTGTGAAAGTCCGATGGGAAGGCAAACGAGGCACAGAGTTCACTCGGGAACTCGAAAGCGACATGAAGGCGAAGTACCCGCAGTTGTTTGTTACGGCTTCGACCTAATTTTGGGACGAAATTCCCTCAACTAGGGGAGGCTGTAACACCCCGTGTTTCGAAAGTCAAAGTCAAGATTGAAGTCAAATGAAGAAAAATTGCCAATTGCGATCTATCTCTCCTTGCTCAATTCCTATTTTGACTTCTTTGACTTGTAATTAGTCTATTTTATTTTTGCTTTAGTTGTATTATGTGGAGTATATATTAACAATCGCATAGTAATCGCTATTTATCGCTTGTTTAATCGCTTATCGCTATCACAATCGCACTCGCAGCTCGAATTACGCATTTTGGTTATTGTTCTACGTGTGTGTGTGTGCCTTATGTGTTACTTGTCCATGTTTATTTATGTTATGTGTGGGGAATCAATCGAAACGCAATCGAACTCAATCGCAATCAAAATGGTATGATAATTGGTGGAAAAGAGATAGTGCGAGATATGAGTAGTTGGGATTAAAAGTAATTTGATAAGCAACTCCATCGCATCGCTCGCTCGAACCGCATCGCAACGCGCTACACGCGAATCGAAATGGCAACACTCGTCGCACCGAGCACTCAAACCAGGTGCCAGCCGGCCGGATTGCCATCTGACCGGGCTGCCATCCGATCGAGGTACCGTCCGACCGGGCTACCACCCGGGCGAGATGCAATCCGAACGACCAGCCCTTTCCATTTTGGGAATCCTATAAATACCCCTTGTCACTTTCATTCTTTCTACTTTTGGCAAGTGACGTCCGACCCGTGCTCCTACTCGCTTTTTCCTTCGATTTCTCACAATCCCGGTAAGATCTCGTCCTAAATCTTGTACTTTCTTAATCTACACGCACTCCTACACCTTTCTATCTTTTGAATCTCAACTTTTAACCATGAAATCATCAAGATTCAAGGTGTTCTAGGATGACGTCATCATGTGTTCTTGAAGAACTTCATGTTTTGGCCTCAATCCACCAAGAACAACTTAGATCTAACCGATTTCCACATAAACAAACAAAGATCTTTCATAGATCTAGACAAACTCACAATAAAGAGTAGTGAAATATGGTTTTCCAACTTTCTTTCAACTCTTTTACACTCAATGCATTCAAAATTGGTAGAATCGGAGCTTGTGCCGACTCACTACTCAATCTTGTGGTTGTGTTGGTTCAAGATCCGTATCCTATCCATGAGATTATCGATTTCGGGTTAACCAAGAACTATCGTCCTGAACCGGAGGACTGACCGAATTTGGGTGATTCCTGTTCAATCGGGTCTCTAGAGCTTTGGATGTGAATCCGTTGGTTAGCACGATGTCAACACATCTCGGTAACACGAAAAACAATCAAAACGACCAAGTGTAAGACGAACGGAACGACCAGGACGGAGTGCCGTCCGATCGGACTACTGTCCGAACGAACAGCCATCCGAGCGACTGGCTTTCCGAACGACTAGCACCTTGGGTCCCACACCTAACCAATTTTGCCAAGATCTGAAGTCTGAGTGTTGAACGAATTGCTTTCCGATCGGACTACCATCCGATCGAACTGCCATTCGAATCATGAGACATTTGGACTTTAATACTTAAACAATTTTCAACATGTTCAGCATCAGGGTTGCCACCCGATCGGATGGACATCCGACCGAGCGACCGCCCTGCTGTGGATTTGTTCTCACTGAGGAACCTCGCCATTCGAGTCGCCGTCCGATCGGACGACCGCCCGATCGACCGACCTGAAAGGTAGAGATACTTCAGTGTTTTCAAATGCTACAACGAAAACTTCAAAAGTCAAGCTATCATACACAAACACATCCTTCTCAAGGGAAGAAACAATCCACTCGAACAGTCATCCGACCGGACTGCTGTCCGAATGGATTACCACTCGCACGACCGGCCGTCCGATCGGATTACCATCTGACCGAACTGCTGTTTGACTCACTGGTACCCGGCATCGTTTTACGCGTCACTTATTGTTATGCTATCGTTCTGATCAGGCTAACCCTACTCCCTAGCGCTCCCTTCAATCCATTAATCGCTGTGAGTATACTCGATCCCTTTTTGCTTTAAGCACTTTTTGGTGTTACATACGTTACTTATACGAAATCACATCGAACACACTACGCAATACTTTAAAACGCTAACTGTTACCGCATGCATATGTGACTTAATGAATGCGTGTTTGTTATGTTTACACATGGAATGCTGTCTACCTGCCTTAGCAACGATAGTACTATTAGTTTGGACTCAGCACCCGTTCACTCAGGGGTTGTTAAGGACAATTACCTACATGGCTCACAGTGGTGAGAATGTATCGCGAACTGCCTTGGGCAGTCAACCCGTAGTCATTGGTGTCGATAACTAACATGCCTCGTTTCACTCTGTGTACGTGCTGGTTATGCGTAACGCTTTCGAACTCTATATGTTATTATCAAACTTGTATGCTCACCTTTACACTATGTGTATTGACTTTTACTTTAACGTATGTGACAGGTGCTTAAGATGTTTACATGCTTAACTCGCTGTGAACTTGAGGCTAGGAAAGGTCTAGGATGCTCTCTGTGCTGTGATGAAATCGAAGCTAGGAAAAGAGGTCCTAGAAACCAATAAATAAGCTATCTATGTATAAATCTGAGTTGTCAGAACAGAACTACTTGACTAGATTTGTCTGTAATAATTTGTTTGCCTTTTAAGGCATGGTATGGGACATGTTACTTTAAATTGATTGGTAATGATAATTGTTATGGAAACTTCTGGACAATCTGTTTCGCTCAGTGCCATGCCCCGATGTTTCCGCCATCGGTTGGGGTGTGACACCAAGCACCAATAAAATAAATTTACAGAAATTTACCAAGGACAATCTTGCAAGACAAATACAGTGGTTTTCATCATTGATCATTCTTCCCCTTTATCTCAAAAAGATACTCTCCATCTATCATCTATTGCTTGTTTCAAGTATCTGTTTAAACATTTTTTTAATCAATCTGTAACTCTGGTTGCAAGTATCTGTTTGAACAACACATTCTTATACATGCACATAGATTAAAAACAGAGTGAATCAAGCTTATATGACACATCCTGTGGATTCAGTTAGTCCCACATCGGCTCATAGCTAAAGTTGTTGCTGGTTTATATGACACCGGTGGGTGATGGTCATTGTCCCTTCGGGGACATCCGATAAAACTGGAATGATACAGAGAAGATTAGCATGGCCCCTGTGCAAGTGATGTGATCAAAATATAACATATAAATTAAGTCAAATACGGCGTAAAAGCAACCTTTTTAGTACTAATGTTGGAAAAAGCTCGTGTTTCCGTTCCTTTTATATTTTCAGGGATAAAAGAGCTTAAATTTGCAAAAGGAGTAAAAATACAGCAAAATCCAACATAAATGCAAAAGAGAAGGAATTGTCGCAGATCGCCAAGCCCCAACTCACATCCAAACCTCAAAATAACAAGAACAGAAGGCCGACACAGGGTCGTGTCCACTTGACACGGGCCGGGTCCAAAGATGGATACTGGGCCTTTTAGTGATGTGGGATGGACTTCATATATCCCCTTTACCAGTTTTCAAGCCCTTTTAGTGGTTTCAAATCATCCACTCTCCTAAGTCCTACTTTTGTTCCCAAAATCTTTTCTACTCAATAATTGCCGGTTTCGTTGGAACTGATTCCCAACTGCCGAAGTTTTTTTTTTCAATGCCAGGGTATCAATTAAGGTTTACCGAAACCCTGACATGATACTACAGCTTGAAATTGGACGATATGCAGAGATACACTCGGTTGGGTTGACTTTCCGATAATTCACTTTAGTGCTTCCTGTTTTATTCCAGTCGCATGTCGATTTTTTTAAACTGTTGGTCAGTTGTTCCTTTATTTATGCAGGCTCAAGCTCACACAAGATCCAGTCATAGACATCATCATTTGGTTTATGACACTGTCCTATGATCACTAGATTCTTCATCATTCATCTACGCAGTTATTTGTCTATGTCCACGTGCCCAAACCCAACTGGTTATTTGTTTGTTCAGAACTGGATCAGTCTCAAACCAAACAATAGAATGAACCCAAGCACGCTTTCATGGTTTATGTTCCTCGTTCTTGTTCTACCTCAAGATGCACCTTACTTTTAGGTTCTGCTTCAATAAAACTTTAAATGACTTTCTTAATGCTTTGTTTGGCTGTTAATTTTTTTCGATAATCTAAAGCATTGGTTAAAAATTGCATCAGTATCAATAAAAAGTTGAAGACACTTGATGTAGTAAGCTCACAGTATTCTTTAGTAAAAGGTGAAAGAATAGTTCGCTTTGTGCTCACTGTGTGGATTTCAATTTCCCACCTGCTTGCTTAAAGTAACGGGTTTCGCCCTTTTATCTTTCTCTTTACAACCGATGCGGGATGGGCTTCAAATGCTCCCTTTTGCCAATCATTATTCATATGTTTGTTGATTCAACATATTCATGTCTTTACGGTCTATGTAAAGCATGTTAATTGACTAGAAGGGGGTTAGAAGGGTGGTTTGGGTAATTCTATGTCTCGTTCAATGTATAGATCCTGCGAGGACCTAGTTCAAGCCTAGTAACACCTCACGAATCGGAGCGGGCATTACCCACCACGGGAGAGGTGTAAAAAAGCTTGAATCCCTTATTCTTAAACTTTTATTAAAACATTAAACCAACCCTGCAAGGACTGCATCCCTGCTAACTCAGACCAACGGGTTGAGGGTGATCGCCGCCTCAGAAGGGGGGTCCATCACATTTTGCATTAATAACTTACTTAATTATCTTTCAATAATCCAACCTCTTGGGATTGTATCCTTGCTGACTCAAACCACTAGGTTGAGGGTAACGTCGCCTTGGAAGACGGGCCTAGTACTATAACTAAGATAATCTCTTAAAATGCCCAAAGTGTGGAAATCATCAAAAGGTTACATGAAAGATAAGTTGGATCCAAGTGATTCTTTCTTCTCTATCATTTTCATTTTATTTGTATTTTCTGTTTTTATCTTTTTATTAGTTTAAAAATCTTTTATCAAAAGTTGGTTTGATTAGACGTTGACGATAAGCCGGTACTAAAAGCTCTTGTTTCCTTGACGACCTCGGTATCTTGCCATTACTATACTACGCCCGCGATGGGTATACTTTCCCTAAGCGTGTGTGTAGAGTGATTGTAGAATATCGTGTTATATAAATTTAAAACTTGAAATCGGCGAGTAAAATGAGCTAAAAACAACAAAAAAATATATACACCCGCACGCACGTCAGCAAGGATGACACGCACAAATTGAGAAATGGTCCAAATTTTTTTTAGACCATTCTGATTAAACTTGAATTGGGGCATTTGATTATTATTAATCTGTAAAATTTAAACTGTGTATAGAGTTTGTGAAGCTATCCTTATGAACTAGGCCAGTTTTTCTTCAATCATGATCCTTTTTGACCATCAAAGTAGTAAAATTGATGCTTAAGTCTCTCTTACCTGTGCTCAAAGTGGTGATGTTATGATAACTGGTTGAATTCCACACTGAACTCCCTAATTCACTTATACTACAACACCCTATTCATAAACTATGAACTGAAACAGATAGATTCTACATAGCTTTACAACTTAGAAGATTGAAGTTTTGATGAGTAGCTCCTTAGGATAAGACCATGGCTGCTTCTCTGGTAGTTGGTCATTTTGTTCACCGTAACAAGAAGATTGTCAACCAAAAGCCAATAAAATGCCTCCGGTAACAAATGTCATGTGTCGACCAAAATGTCAAAATTTGGTTCTCATAAAACCCAAAACAATAAGTTGTGTCGGTTTGGTTACTCGACATTAGGTTACTGATATTACATGTATACGTTCATCTTTCACCCTTTGCACCACATTATGTTTTATGAATACACTTGTTAATTCAAGTCTTTATAGTATTTATAAACTATTAAACAAAATAACGTTAACTATAAACATTGGTTGGAGCCCTTCAGTAAAAGAAGGGACTCTCCAAAAATCGGGGTATGCCACTTTGAGCAGCGAGCACACGGTATTCTTTAGTAAAAGGCGAAAGAATAGTTCGCTATGTGCTCACTGCATGGCTGCGTGGATTTCAACATCCTACCTGCTTGTCTTAAATAGTAGGTTTCACTCCCATAACTTCTCTAGCCAACCAATGTGGGACAAGCACTAGATGCTTTTTTTGCCACTTTTCAATTTCACTCTCCTAAATTCTTTTCTACTCAACAACTACCAGTTTTGTTGGAGATACAAGTCACAGTTGCAGAACTTTTGCCAATACCGGGTATCAGAGAAGAGATGCAGTTGGTTCAGCTGAATTTCAGATAACTCACTCTAGTACTTGGTGTTTCGGTTTTGAAATGTTTGATTTCCAGCCACATGTTGAATTTTTAAAATTGTTGGTCAGTTGATTCCTTTATTTGTGCAGACACAAGCTCATAAAAGATTCAGTTATTGACGAGTCCGTCGATGTCCACATGCCCAGACCAACTGATTTATATTGACCCCTGTTTTGTTAATAAAGAAAAGAAATCTTGTAATTACAAAATGTATCCCACCTGTTGTTTGGATTCAAAACTATAAAATATACAGAAAGATAAATAAATAAATAACAAACCTTTGTAATGGTTGTTGCAACAGCCTCATCTGAACCATCCGATTTTCCAGTTGTTGGATCGAACCTTTGCTTTCAAGGATGAAGACACATATAGATTACTATGAAGACGGGCACTGATGGACGTTCGCCTCATGTTTATGAGCGCTGCTATTTCAATATTCAAGAGAAGACATTTGCACATTAGCAAACCTTCACAACATACCATGGGCTAAAAATTCTTTAGCAAAAAGAGTATATAAATAAAAACTGATCCGAGCGTATTTGCTCTTTCTTGAGGAAACCGTGCGTGTATGACCTGTTATCTGGATCTAGGAGAGTTCATCAGCTTTTACCTCAAGTTTAACCGAACTGAAAGAAGAAGAAGCAGAAAAACAAACAAAACCAGATACACAACAATCCAAATTCAGAACCAGTTTGATCTCAATTCAAACTACACGAATATAGTCAACATACAACACTTGATCTTTGTGGTCATTGTTTTGTCTAGTTTTTCATAAAACAGAGTTTTTTTTCTTAGCTTATAGTTTTGTATTTTGAACTTTAAGAAGATGCAGTCAATTGTGTGATGGGTTGAGTTGAATATCAGATAACTCACTCTAGTGATTCCTGTTTGATTTCCAGTTTTATGTATTTTTAACCAACTATACGTTGTAAAAATTTAGAATTTTAAGAATTGGTTGAAGACCTTCAATAAAAGGGTTTCTCCAAAAATAGGCGTATGCCACTTGAAGCAGGTATTCTTTTGTAAAAGGCGAAAGAATAGTTCGCTTTGTGCTCACTACATGGCTTTCAAATCCCCAAACGCTTGCTTTATGTAACTGGTTTCGCCCTTTTAGCATTCTTTTAACAACCGGTGTGGGACGGGATTCATATGCTCCTTTTTACCAATGTTAAACCTCCAGATCCCTTGATGATACCAAGTTATAAATTATCCAACTGTTTGTGTCACTTGGTTCGCAGGTGATATGCTAAGAGACGATTTGGCTGCTAATCCCGAATCAGCTGTGTGGATTCCTAATATGAGTGGTCCAAGTAGAAGAAGCTATTTGCTTTCTTTAACATCAAGATGTTTGTTATTAGGGAGTTTGTTCTAACTTATAAATTTCACATAATAATATCAAGAATGTGCTTAGGTGTATGCTGCAGCTAATAGAGGTGCACAAAAAAGAACTGGGTTGGGAACCAAACCCAACACTGAAATCAGGTTGTATCTCTATACTTTGATGCCTGTTTTAACACCATACACTACAGCACTAGATTTTGTTTACCATTCTGCCACAGTTTTTTATCATAAAAGTAAGGGATGCTTAAAAAAACTTGAAACTGAAAACATTGGTTGGAGCCCTTCAGTTGTTGAAGGGTCTCTCCAAAAATAGGCGTATGCCACTTGAAAGCAGCGAATACACGGTATTCTTTAGTAAAAGGCGAAAGAATAGTTCACTTTGTATTCACTACGTGGCTGCGTGCCTTTCAAATATCGCACCTGCTTGCCTTAAATAGTGCATTTCATATGTATAACTTCTCTATTCTGCCAATGTGGGACAAATATCAAATACTATTTTTCCCAATTTTCAAGCCTCCGGGCCCTTTACTAGTTCATCCTCTATGCAGTCTGCACACTCTATGGTTTGGGTGGCAAAAGAAAATTACTTCTTAACACTGAACTCCCTAATTCACTTATACTACAACACCCTATTCATAAACTATGAACTGAAACAGATAGATTCTACATAGCTTTACAACTTAGAAGATTGAAGTTTTGATGAGTAGCTCCTTAGAATAAGACCATGGCTGCTTCTCTGGTAGTTGGTCATTTTGTTCACCGTAACAAGAAGATTGTCAACCAAAAGCCAATAAAATGCCTCCGGTAACAAATGTCATGTGTCGACCAAAATGTCAAAATTTGGTTCTCATAAAACCCAAAACAATAAGTTGTGTCGGTTTGGTTACTCGACATTGGGTTATTGATATTACATGTATACGTTTATTTTTCACCCTTCACACCACATTGGGTTAATTCAAGGCTTTATAGTATTTCATATGGTTTCAAAACTATTAAACAAAAGAACGCTAACTATAAACATTGGTTGGAGCTTTTCAGTAAAAGGCGAAAGAATAGTTCGCTATGTGCTCACTGCATGGCTGCATGGATTTCAACATCCTACCTGCTTGTCTTAAATAGTAGGTTTCACTCCTATAAGTCTATAACTTCTCTAGCCAACCGATGTGGGACAAGCACTAGATGCTTTTTTTGCCACCTTTCAAGCCTCTACTGGTTTCACTCACCTAATTAAAACAACAACAACCATACCCAGTAAATCCCACAAATAGCAGAACTATTGGTAGGGTCTGGGGGAGGTGGGATGTAGGCAAACCTTTCCTCTATTCAAGAATAGAGAGGCTGGTTCCTGAGAGACCCCCGGCTCCAAAACAACCAACAGACAGATAGACGAAAAACGGGTTAGTAAATCACGTAGCAGTAGGCAGATAAGTCATCAGTAAGCAGCATATATGCATATATACAAGAAAATCATCATATGTTGGTCTACCTAAAGTGTAAAAGAATCTACCCCCCCCCCCCTCCCAAGGCACAGGTTGGACACGTCTATACCCTCACCTACTAGTCCTTAACCTTAATCCTACGTCTCCACGAACTCATGAACCATGTCCTCAGAGAGGTGAAATTCTAACAAATCTTGTCTAAGTCTTTCATCCCAAGTCAACTTGGGCCTGCCTCTACTCCTCCTTCCTTCCACAGTCATGGTTTCCACTGCTCTAACTGGTTCTGTCAACTGCCTCCTCTTCACATGCCCAAACCATCTTAACCTCCCCTCTTTTAACTTGTCTGTTATACTAGCTACTCCTAACCAATCCCTAAAAACCTCAATTCTTATTCGGTCTAACATCGTGTGCCCACACATCCACCTAAACATCCTCATCTCTGCTACCTCCATCTTGTGCACTTGTGTTTTCTTGATGGCCCAACAATCTGTCCCGTACAACATAGCCGGTCTAACTGCTACCCTATAAAATTTTCCCTTTAATTTTGTTGGGAACCTCCTGTCACACAAAATTCCAGTGGCTGCTCTCCACCTACACCATCCAACCTGGATGCGGTGAGATACGTCACTATCTATCTCCCCGTCCCCTTGCACAAACGATCCTAAGTACTTGAACTTAGTCGTTTGTGGGACCACTTGACCCTCAATGGTAACCTGAGTGTCCTCGTTGTCACCTGCACCGCTGAAATTGCAATAAAGATATTCAGTCTTAGACCGACTAATCCTTAAACCATTGCCTTCTAAGGCTGCTCTCCATTCCTCTAACTTGGCATTTAGGGTTTGTCTAGTTTTAGCCACTAACACTATATCATCCGCAAAAAGCATGCACCACGGAACTGCCTCTTGAATAGACTTGGACAGCTCATCCAAGACAACCGCAAAAAGAAACGGACTCAACGCGGACCCCTGGTGGAGTCCAACTTCCACAGGGAAAGACTCTGTATCTCCTACAGGCGCACGAACCCTAGTCACAGTCCTATCATACATATCCCTAATTAAATCTATATACTTCCCAGGGACTCCCCTACCCTCCAAGCTTTCCCAAATCAGTCTACGTGGCACACTGTCATATGCCTTTTCAAGGTCAATGAAAACCATATGTAGATCTCGCTTTTTCTCCCTATACTTTTCCATTAATCTCCTTAGAATATGAATCGCCTCCGTAGTTGCACGCCCTGGCATGAAACCAAACTGGTTTACCGTAACCTTAGTTTCTTTTCTAATCCTAGTGTCAATTACCCGTTCCCAAAGTTTCATAGTGTGGCTTAATCACGCCCTGGCATGAAACCAAACTGGTTTACCGTAACCTTAGTTTCTTTTCTAATCCTAGTGTCAATTACCCGTTCCTAAAGTTTCACTCTCCTAATTGTTGTTCCCAAATTCTTTTCTACTCAACAACTACCAGTTTTGTTGGAGATACAAGTCCCAGTTGCAGAACTTTTGCCAATACCGGGTATCAGAGAAAAGATGCAGTTGGTTCAGCTGAATTTCAGATAACTCACTCTAGTACTTGGTGTTTCGGTTTTGAAATGTTTGATTTCCAGCCACATGTCGAATTTTTAAAATTGTTGGTCAGTTGATTCCTTTATTTGTGCAGACACAAGCTCATAAAAGATTCAGTTATTGACGAGTCCGTCGATGTCCACATGCCCAGACCAACTGATTTATTATATTGACTCCTGTTTTGTAAATAAAGAAAAGAAATCTTGTAATTACAAAAGTTGACTAATAACAAACTTTTGTATTCCACCTGTTGTTTTGCTTTCAAGGATGAAGAAACTGATGGATACAAGAGAAGATAGGCGGCTGTTTTCGTTGCTTTTACCCCTTTATCTCAAAAAGATACTCTCCATCTATTATGATCTAGGGCTTGTTTCATCTTCAATCTGTAACTCTGTGATAGAGCCTTTTTTAGTAGGCAAACACTCCAAGAATATCAAGAGAGAGCAAGAGATTTTGGGGCAATTTTCTGAATATTTTCTCAAACCAAAGTACAGGAATTTAAATATGCAATGGACCATGTGCACATGATACCCATGTTCCTTATTTTCTGGAGACATGCATGTAACTGCTATCTATCATGCTCCACTTCCTAAACATGCAAAACTAACACTACATGCAGTAAACAATTGAAATAAACATGCTGAAATTGAGAACGTGCAACTTGTGGGCTTATTCCATCAATCGATTGGGCTTCTTGACTTGTCTCTTGGGCCGGTCATTGACATTGTGTTGCGGCTGGGCTTGCTTGGTTGACGGGCCGACCTGGTCCGTATCATCACCCTCCCCTAAAGAAGCGACATTGTCCTCAATGTCTCGAAAAACGGAAATCGGTTACGAAAATCTTGAGTGTCTTCCCATGTAGCTTCTTCGAGAGGACGACCTTCCCACTTAACTAGGCTTTGTTGCTGATTGTCTGGTCCGATACGGTTGTTGATAACATCTTCCGGCAAGAGGTCTATAATTTCATCATCTTGGAAATTGTCAAGAGTATCAGTTGTCGAAGTCGTACCATAGCTAGGCTTAAGCAATGAAACATGAAAAATAGGATGTATTCTTGAAGTAGCTGGTAAGTCTAACTTGTAAGCAACTTCACCGATTCGCTCCAATATTTTGTAAGGCCCAAAGAAACGTTTAGACAGCTTCTGATTCTTTCTATCACTTACGGACGATTGGCGGTATTGTTGCAGCTTTAGAAATACCCAGTCGCCGACTTGAAACTCTTTCTCCAGCCTTTTTTTGTTAGCCTGGCGTACCATGCGTTCCCGTGCTTGCTCGAGGGAACCTTTCAATAATTCCAAAAGTTGTTGATGAGTAGCAAGTGACGTGTCGATGGAGGCGTTGTTTCTTGACCCGGGAATATAATCATGAATTGTTGTTGCATCGCGACCGTACACCGCCTTAAATGGAGTCATATTTATAGACGAATGGTGACTTGTATTGTATGAAAATTCTGCCAAATATAAATATCTTCCCCATGTTGCTGATTCATCGAACACAAATGCCCGTAGGTAACTTTCTAAACAACGGTTGACCACCTCGGTTTGACCGTCGGTCTGTGGATGATAAGCACTAGAGTGAAGTAATTTAGTGCCCATGTGTTTGAAGAGTTCCTTCCAAAAACAACTCACAAATGTAGGGTCTCGGTCAGAAACAATGGTTTTTGGTAGCCCATGTAAACGATAAATCTCTTTCATGAAAATAGAGGCCAAAGAAACGGCTGTGTAGTGTGTGGGTAATGAAATAAAATGAGCAAACTTAGATAGGCGATCGACAATTACCCAAATTGTTGTCTTTCCTTTTGATGACGGTAAACCCGTTATGAAATCCATGGAGATGTCAATCCAAGTCGAAACCAGAACCGGAAGAGGCTGTAACAATCCGTAAGGACGGTGCGTCGGAGTCTTTGTTGCTTGACATACTGAGCATTTTTTTACGTAAGCCGTGACGTCTCTTTTTAATCCCAACCAAGCGAAAGAGCTGGAGATTCTCTTAAAGGTGCCATGAATACCCGAATGGCCACCCAAAAAGGATGAATGGAATTCTTCTAACAGTCGATCTTGAAGGGTTGGTATTAGAGGAACAAGTATCTTCCCATGCAAATAAACCAATCCATCACGAACACTATGATGTGGAAACCCGGTTGGATCAGTCGTGATTTGTTGAACAAGTTGTTTTCCCAATACATGATCTTTAAAATACCCCCTGATTTCGTTGAGCCATGGAGCCGTGGGGTACGAAAGTGCTAACAAGGACGGATAATCGACCCGGCTCAAAGCGTCGGCAACTGTGTTTTCTTTGCCGGGTTTAAAATGTATTTCGAAATCATACCCCAACAATTTAGTGATCCACTTTTGTTGTTCCGGTGTGTTGATAGTTTGTGTAAGCATGTGTTTGAGACTATGATGGTCGGTGAAAATGCGGAAGCGACGTCCAAGAAGGTATTGTCGCCATTTTCGCACTGACTCGGTTATAGCATACAGCTCTTTGGTATAAGTCGACTGTGCTTGCATAGTTGGACAAAGTTTTTTGGAATAAAAGGCAACAGGTCTATTGTTTTGAGATAACACCGCTCCAATGGCTTGGCCGGATGCATCAGTGGTGAGGTCAAACGGTTTGGTGAAATCGGGTAGGGCAAGGGTTACAAGGTCTTGCATGTGAGATTTTAATGTGGTGAATGCTTGGGTCGCTTCGTCGGACCACCATACGAAGACTTTTTGTTTAAGAATGTCGGTCAAAGGTGTTGCGGTTTTGGCATAGTTTGGAACAAAGCGACGGTAGTAACCAGTGAGGCCTAAAAAAGCGCGTAGGGTGGTGAACGAATTTGGTGTAGGCCATTGTTGGATGGCTGCTATTTTGTCAGGTTCAGGTGAAACTCCTTTGCAAGATATACGGTGACCCAAAAACGAAATTTCCGAAACGGCAAATACGCATTTTGAAGCTTTTGCATGAAATTGATGTTGCAAGAGTGCGTCAAAAACGTACCGCAAATGGTTATAATGTTCCTCCTTCGAACCACTGTATATTAAGATATCATCGAAAAATACCAAAACAAAACGTCTGAGTACCGGTCGAAAAAGGTCATTCATAGCCTATTGAAAAGTGGATGGCGCGTTGGTAAGACCAAAGGGCATTACAAGAAACTCGTAGTGACCGTCGGTCGTTCGAAAAGCGGTTTTATGTATGTCTTTTTCAGCCACTCGAATTTGGTGGTACCCGGAACGGAGATCTATTTTAGAGAATATGGTAGCACCGAGTAATTCATCCAAGAGCTCATCAATTGTCGGTATAGGAAAACGATCTTTTACCGTGACCGCATTTAGAGCACGATAGTCGACACAAAAATGCCATGTGCCGTCTTTCTTCTTAACTAATAATACCGGTGATGAAAACGGGCTTTGACTAGGGCGTATGATTCCGTCATTTAGCATCTCGCCAATCAACTAGGTCATTATTCGTTTCTGAAAATGCGGGTACCGGTAAGGTTTCACATTGATAGGGTTGTTGTCATTGAAAAGTGGGATGTTGTGGTCATGTGGGCGATTAGGTGGTAAGGTATGAGGTGCATCAAAAAGGGTTTGAAAATTTTCAAGTAAACTGGTAACATTTGGGTCTGCATTGGTTGGTGAAGTTTGGCCAGTAGGTGCATGGGGTGGGTGAGAGGTGTCATCTAAATGTAAAGCATGTAGTGAAGCAACTGACCCATGTCGAATAAGAGAGGACAACGAGCTAGGTGTAACCGGTTGACCAAGCGGTTCTCCGCGAAGCGTTGTGGTTGTGCCATTGGTCTTGAAAGAAATTTCTGGAATTGAAAAATCCGCCGTGAGACGTCCCAGTGTCGCCAGCCGAGAGATGCCAAGAACCACATCGGCTCCCTGAACCAGAAAAATAAAAAACGGAATTTGAAATGTCTCTTTTTGGAGTTGCACCTACACATCTGGACAGTGACATTCACAATGAATAAATTGCCCGTTACCGACCATGACGGCAAAGGGTTGTAATGATTTTGTTGAAAGACGAAGGGCAGAAGCGATACGCGGTTGTATGATATTGTGAGTACTTCCACAATCGATCAAAATAGTGACCGGTTTACCCTTGATATAACCTGTTATGCGCAACGTCTGAGTCGAACACATACCGAAGAAAGCTGCATCTGATAAAGACATGAACTGAGGTGGTTGAAGATCTTCAACCTGATCTGACGGTGGAGTATCGGTAATGCTCGGGAAGTCTTCGTTATCGACAATAAGAAGAAATTGTGGAGGAGAGCACTTGTGTCCGGGAAAAAAAAATTCGGGACACCGGAAACATAAACCGTCTTTTCGCCTTTGTTGAATAGCTTCTGGAGAAAGTTTGGTAAATGGTAATGGTTTTGGTGGTGACGGCAGCAGGGGAGGGGCGGTAGAGTTGGTGGTTTTGGAAGTTATGGATGAGGAGGCCTGGGAAGTCGGTGATATGGTTGTGGAAGGTGAGGAATTGTAGGACGTAGAAGATCTGGGTGGAAGAAAAGGTTTTGGTTTATTGGGTTGGGTAAAATTTTCCTCAACCGCACGAGCTAGGCCGCACGCATCGTGATACGATGTGGGTTTGAGGATTGCTAATTCCGACTGAATATCAGACCGAAGGCCCGAGATGAAACAATTGCGTAAATTTTGTTGCGACAAGCCGGTGATACGGTTACTAATTTTTTCGAATTCGGTTTGGTATTCCGAAACGGATGCCGTTTGTCGTAGTTTAAACAAGGTGGCTTCGTGATTTTCATAAGTCGACGGACCGAAACGGAGCTCGACTTCACGCTTGAAGTCGGTCCAGTTGCCTAAGAGGTTGTTGTTAGCTTGATGTTGATACCAAGAGAGTGCATCCCCGATAAAATGGAAAGCGGTTAACGAGATGCGTTCCGCCGGTGGGATGTTGTAATACGCGAAGTAATGATCGGCTTGGAACATCCAACCGAGAGGATTGGAGCCGTCAAATAACGGAAGGGTTATTTTTGGTTGGCGTGGTGGTTGGTTAACAGTTAGACCAACCGGACGATCTGTATGAGGTTTATCGGCGTGTGGTTTATCAGCTTGGATGGAATCGGTGAGTTCGGTAACGTGATTTACCAAACGAGCAGTGGTTTCGGTTTCGGAATCGAGTTTAGTATTGAGGTTAGTGGTGGCTTGAACGAGGGCGGCAATTTGAGTTTTGATGTCGGATTGGGTGGTGGCGGCGGTAGTCGAAATTTGGATGAGCTGATTCAGTTGGTCGAATACGGATGGAGGGAACTCGTCGGAACCCGAAGTGTCTCGTCGGGGCGGCATGATTGTGGAGGATGGATCGTGAATGAAAGCACCAGATTGATAGAGCCTTTTTTAGTAGGCAAACACTCCAAGAATATCAAGAGAGAGCAAGAGATTTTGGGGCAATTTTCTGAATATTTTCTCAAACCAAAGTACAAGAATTTAAATATGCAATGGACCATGTGCAGATGATACCCATGTTCCTTATTTTCTGGAGACATGCATGTAACTGCTATCTATCATGCTCCACTTCCTAAACATGCAAAACTAACACTACATGCAGTAAACAATTGAAATAAACATGCTGAAATTGAGAACGTGCAACTTGTGGGCTTATTCCATCAATCGATTGGGCTTCTTGACTTGTCTCTTGGGCCGGTCATTGACATTGTGTTGCGGCTGGGCTTGCTTGGTTGACGGGCCAACCTGGTCCGTATCTGTTTAATCTGTAACTCTGGTTGCAAGTATCTGTTTAAACACTTTCTTACACATGCAGAGTGATTAAAAACAGGGTGAATTAGGCTCATACGACACATCCTGTGGATTCAGTTAGTCCCACATCGGATCAGAGATGAAGATGTGGCTGGTTTACATTGCTGAGGTGGGTGATTAATGTTGTCCCTTCGGGGACATCTGATAAAATTGGAACGATACAGAGAAGATTAGCATGGCCCATGCACAAGGATGACATGCACAAATCGAGAAATGGTCCAATTTTATTTATTTTTTTTGAATATTTTCAATTGGAAATTTGATGAACACCCTGTAATCAAAATGTCATGGTTTATTAGTGTGACACCCTATATTGCAAGTAATGGATCTGGCCAAATTATTTTTGCTTCTGCCAGTAACAGATTATGATGCTTAGAATGATTTATTGTTAAAAGAATGCGTAACAAGTGATTGCTATGATAACTGCTTGAATTCCAGACTAAACACCCTTAGTTACTTATACTACAAAGCTTTAGAAGATTAAAGTTTTGATGAATACCTCCTTAAAATAAGATTGTGGCTGCTTCACTACTAGTAGTTGGTCATTTTGTTCACCATAACGAGAAGACAGTCAAAATCAAATGCGTCCGGTCCAGTAACCAAAATGTCAAAAGTGTTTCATATAATTTGGTTCTTGAGTCTCATAAAACCCAGACCGATAAATCGTGTCGGTTTGGACCGTTTGGCTATCAAGATTGAGTATTGTTTCTGCCACTTGGCTGGCGGTGATATGCTAAGAGCCCATAATATCAGATAATAATATCTTGAATGTGCTTATAAGTTTATGTAATGCTGCCTGGTGATAGAGGTGCGCAAAAAAGACCCCGGTTTTAGAACTAGTTTGAAACAAAACCAACACACGGAGTTGAATTCGGGATGTATCCCTAAACTTTGACGCTCGGTTTGAACCTGGTCAAACCCAACCCAAACCAATTAATACTCGGTTTTAAACAGGTCAAAACTGATCCTTTCGCTTAGAAAAACCAGTTCCAATCTGACCCACGTTGGTCAGAACCCTTTTGTTGACCAAACTCGAACCTGTTTCCACCCGAACCAGTTTTGGCCTAACAAAACAGATTTGTACACTGGTTGTTTGGTTCATGAGCTTGAAGAGTTTATAATTTTGATAAGCCTACATAAGAGTAGGTTTGACATTGAGATCTTGTTTGAGTGTAGTTTTAGCACCCGAAAAAAGCTATGTACAGATGCAGCTAAAATTGCACTAAAATCATTGTCTGGAGCCCTTCAGTTAAGAAGGGTCACTCCAAAAATAGGCGTATGCCACTTGAAAGCAGCAAATACACGGTATTCTTTAGTAAAAGGCGAAAGAATAGTTCGCTATGTATTCTTTGCATGGCTGCGTTCCTTTCAAACATCGCACCTG